>PYHW01009189.1:1158402-1181444 GCA_013186435.1 Turdus rufiventris | reverse complement strand
CCAGAACCGCAGGACCCTTTCCATGGCACTGCTCTCCAGGCTCTCATTGCCCAGTCTGGCTGTGCATCCAGGGCTGCCCCATCCCAGGCGCAGAATCAAAGAGCACAGGGCAGAGGATGCAGCCCTGAAGAACCCCACTTGTGACAGGTCACATGTCCCCAGTCTGATGTCACCTCATTCACTGTAACCTTTTGTGCCTGACCTGTGAGCCAGTTGCTCACCCATTGGAGGATGCGTTTATCCAGTTGTGTGCTGGAAGGATAGCAAGAAGAGACAGTAACAAAAAGTTTACTGAAATAAAAAAATATCACATCAACTGTCTTCCCTTGATCAAGTAGGTGATTTACCTTGTGCTAAAATCAAGTAAGATTTGATAAGTAGGACTTTTCCTCTGATGAAGCTGTGCTGTTTGTGACCAACGACTGCTTTACTTTCAAATATTTTTCAAACTGCACCCACAATTCTTCTCCATATTTACCCAGGCATTGAAGTGAGACTGACAGGCCTGTAGTTTCTGTGGTCCACTTTTTTGCCCTTTTTGAAAATCAAGAAAATGTTCACCAGTTTTCAGTCATCTGGGATCTTTCCAGATTCCCAAGACTGCTCAAAAATCATTGAGAGAGGTTTTGCAATGACATCAGCCAGCTCTTTGAGGACTCTCAGATGAATCCTGTTGGGTCCATATATTAGTAGGGATCCAGCTGCAGCAGCTAATACTGCTCAGTTTCAGGGTTGATGGGAGTTGATCGTCCAGCTCAGGGCAGTGAGACCCCCTTGTTCTACCATCCGTGCTGAAGACAAAGGCAAAGAATGTGTTAAACACCTCTGCCTTTCCATGTCACTGCTTGTGAGGTGACCGTCCTTATACTCTAATGGGTTGATGATATTTTTACACTGCCTTTTGCCATTAATATATTTCAGGAAAGTCTTTTTATTGTCCCTCACATTTTGGACCAACATCAGCTTTGACTGCAAAAGTTTTCTCCCTACAGTGGCAAGCAGCATTTCTGTGTTCTTCCCATGTCACCCAGTCTTGCTTCCACTGGACATACGTTTTCCCTTTTTGAATTATTTCCAACAGAAGTTTCCTGTTCAGACAAGCAGCCTTCTGCCTCACTGCTTGACTTGTGATATTTAGATACCAGAATAGCCTTCAGAGACCCTTGGTAGCATTCCAGGCCTGCCTCGCTTTGTGTCTTAAGGAATTTTGCACTATTTGTGCATCTATGTTAACAGAGAAGGTATCTGAAGAACTTCTTTGGAACTGTAAGGCTGGGCAACTGGCAGCAAAACCTGTTTCCTTAAATAATTCTCAATTCTTCTTCAAACAATGCTAGATCCCAGGCATACAGCCAGTCTGTTAGCACATTGTACCAAAATAAGAATCAAATATGCAAAATTTTCTGACCGCACCTAATAGATCTCCTTCTAGGAGCATGGGAAGCGTCACCCACAGCCAAAGGGAAGAAAGGACTTCTGCAGTGTTAAGGGCATTAAGGCTTTGTCAGCAGAAGCTCAGTCCCACAAAATGGCAAGCTCACACAGCAGGACTCTGTGCTGGGGGAGTGCATACAGTAATGGCTTGGGGTCCTAATGTAATCTCTGCTTGCCTTGTGAGCATGGAGTCAGGGTATAATAGCATTAGTAAGAATATATGACAGAAATAAAATAATATGATTTTATTCCAAGATAAATGAAAGGATTGTGTGGCAGGGAGGTTTCAAAACAAAGTCCATTTGATTTTGGAAAGCAGTAACAATACAGCACATCACTGCATTTGGTTTACCAGGTGCAGGCATTTGACATTCAAAAGACTCAAGATGCTTAGAAACATGCCAGACAAATTAAAATGAATTTGAGGAGAACTACCATGACTAATTACTTTTAAGTTTTAGATTTTAACAATAATTATGCACACACATGGTTCAAACACCTTATGAATAGTGGAATATAGCATGAAAACTGCTTAGAACTGGCAGAGACTTTAAAATTCCTTCCACTTATCCACATACATAGATCGTAAAATATGGACAGTTATCCCTGTCATCTAACCAACTACTTTTGGAAGCGGCTCTAAAAAAATTTCACAGCTGTTAATAATATGATGTTATTTTCTCTAAATCATTTGTCATTTTAATTATTTTTCAAGCATGTCCATACACTCTCATATTGGAAATGTAAACACAGACTTGTGAACAAGAGGCTGGAGAGCAGCTCCACAGAAAATGACCTGTGAGCTCTGGACAATGATGAGCTGAATACGAGTCAGCAGTGCCCTGGCAGGCAGGAGTGGCTCAAGTCACTTGGTCTGTTCAGCCTGGGCAAGAGGAAACTGAGGGGATATCCATCACAGTCTAAAGCTTCCTCGTGGGGCAAAGTGGAGGGGCAGTCACTGATCTCTTCTCTCTGGTGCCAAGTGACAGGACACAAAAGAATGGCCCAAAGCTGTGTCAGGGAAGCTTTAGATTGGATATTAAGAAAATGTTGCTCACACAGAGGTTGGCTAGGAGCTGGAGCACGCTCCCCAGAGAAGCAGATATGGTATCAAGCATGTCTGATTTAAAAAAACATTTGTATGAGTCTCTCAGGCACATGGTATGTTTCCTAGGGTTGTTCTGTGCTAGGCCAGGACCTTGAATATCCATGTGGGTCCCTTTCCAGTCCTGATGCTATGATTCCATGATTTCAGTCAGAGTGTAATTCAGGTCTGTTAATGTTCTTTGGGGTGTTTTTAGCTGCTTCTCTCCTAAAAATCCCAGCAATGAAAGAACGGGAGCACAGCCCAGCTGCACCTTTGCTTCATCAAAGAAGACGAGCATATGCTCCCTTGTCAGCCTGCAAGAACTTGATTGAACAAGCTTAAGGACACCTATAATGTTCAGTATGTGTATAAATGTTTGGCTGACTAGTGCCTACATTGAAGAACAAACTTCACAGCAATTTTTCTGTGGCCTGACCTGCCCTGCAAATTACAGAAATATGTTTTCATCCTGTTAGCAGCTTTTTCCTGTCACTGGAGGGGGATAAGCCAGATGTGCAGGATGACATACTGAAGTGAGCAACCAAATATGATATTTGGAACAGAATCCAAATCATGTTTTCAGAATGTATTTCATAATGTATTTATTTGGGGCTTATTTTGAGACCATCTCTCTGCAAATGCTTCCTTTCTTCTCATATTTTTATCAGATCTATTTGAAGTTAAAATTACAGCCATAAATTAATATAAACTCAAAGAATGATTATGAAACTGAAGTGATAATTTATTCAAGAATGTCCTGTCTTTAAATTCCTTTTTTTCTTTTTTCAAAAAGAGTAACAGAAAAGAAGTCCCAGAAAAAAAAAATCCAAAACATTCAGGAAGCAAGTGAAAATAAATTGTTAATTTGAACTGTACATCTTAAGGAACAAGAAATTTCTGGGTTTGTTTCAGAACCTTTTATACCTCAGTATTTCTGGACAGCACTTGCACCTTCAGAAGATTGACAATACTGCTGTTTTCTTCTGTCCTCCCAACAGATGCGTCTGCAGACCTTGCATGAGACCATTTGAAGTATCAAGTCAAATAAAGCAAGTGGGAACAGACAAATGACATAAGGAAGGGTAGCACCTTTGGCATTTTTATTTTAACTGTTTTCAAATGCCCAGCACAGTGAAGTGGTATGATAACGTGATTAACAAAAGCAGTAGGAGAGGATGGGTCAGAGAGGGGCTGGCCAAAGTTAGTACATGCCAGAAAATTCCTCAGAGTCCCCCCAGAACATTCTTAGAAGTCTCATTCCTGATTTGCACAGTGAAGGAGAATAACTATTCCCCCTTAGTCACTCCAGGTAAGACACAAGTGAAACAGAAAAGTGGTTCTGATAGTTTGTGCTTTTTGCAGCTAAAAGAAAAAATGAATTGTAAAGCCTTTCATGGATTTTCAGATGTGTATATGTCTTAGTTTTTACACAAAAGCTGTGTTGAAATTCTGGTACTATTTAAAATTTCTTGATGTGCTATAACCATCAAAATGAAAGATCATACTCCTAAATCTAATAAATCCAACCTGTAAAAAAAGGAGAAGTAAAGGGAAGTAAAGACGAACTTGATATTGTCATACAAATATATTTTCCATGTTCTGGTACATGTGCATGTAAGTCTGAGAAGGAAATCAGCCATATTTCTCAATAAATGTGTATAAATATATAATGCATAAATAAATAGAAATATAATCTGTACTGATTGTGCAATGTCAGTTCAAGAACAGCTGGTTTCCTTTTCTTGCAACTAGATGCCAAAACTCTACTGGATATATCATGATTCTAAAAGCCATTATGAATAATTTCTGCCCATGATGCAAAATCATGATAATAATCACAGTATTTGCTCTGAAGGTGTGAAAGGCTGATCCTTAGTAGGAAGCTAACCTATATGTGCTTGTTTCAGCTGGAGTAGAGTAATTTCTGTCACAGGGGTTGGTATGAGGCTTAGCAGAGGGTTGATAATATAACCATAGCTTTTTTTTTTTTTTTTTTTTTTTTTTTTTGCTCAGAGGCAAAGCCTTTTCTGGGAGGAATCACAGATCACAGTCAGGACAGGGGACCTCACTGATCAAAGAAGTATTCCAGATCCTATGACATCACGCTCAGTATATAAACAGGGGACAAGAACGAGGGAACATTTGTGGTATTGAAGTCTATCTTCCTGAGTAACTTTTAGTGTAATGGGGCCCTGCTCTCCTGGAGATGGTTGAACCCTCCCTGCCCATGGGAAGTGATGACTTAATTCCTTGATCTGGAATGTGCAAAGCAATGCTTTGTTTCTCTATGCGGCTTTTGTTTTCCCTATGAAACTGTCTTTATCTCAACACATGATTTTCATAGCTTTTACCCTTCCAATTCTCTACCTGATCCCTCTGGTAGGGGAGCAAGCAAGTGGCTGGCTAGGGTTGAAAAACAACACTGTATCAACTCAAAATGTTGATAGATCTGATTACTGTCATCATGAACAACAGATATTTAAAAGATACATTCAGTTTTTTCAAATATTAATGACCACTCGGAAGCAGGTGTGTGAACAAATTATAACCTTTGAAAAAAATGAGAAAATTATTTCAAGGTCTCTGCTAGAAATTAGTGTTGTATCATTGGTAGCATGTCTTTTAGAGTCCAAAAGATTATCTTTGCAACTTCTACTCAGTGTACATAGTGATGAATATTTGATATGTAAAAGAGACATCAAATTAATTGTGGTCATGACCCTCTGATCCTGAGAATTTTGCTAGGACTTAATTTAACCCTCTAGTTTTTCTCTCTTAGGTGTCACCTTTTGACAAAAGTGGTTCCAAAGGACAAAAACTGTAAGGAGCATTTGATGTAAGAGGTGCTTCTCTGCATGCAGCACGGATGTACCTGGTGAGAAGAGTGGAGGCTTCTAAGAGTGTTCTGAACACAAATTACATCAGGAGTGCTGGTTCTAAACCTTGTGAATCTTTTCCTTCTTCTCTGTCAGTCAGACAAAGAGTATGGCTCGATAAACAGGACCAAAGTATCATATATGAAAAAAGACAGACCCTCTGCAGTATTTCTTCTCATGGGAAACTAAACAAAATGGAGACATGGCAAAGAAGGGAATTGTTAATAATCAGAAAGAATAAACTCTGGCTTCTTGTTCTACTTTTGTTGTGGGGGCTGTTTTGGTTTTTTTTGTTGTTTGTTTTGGTTTTTGTTTTTTGTTTGTTTGTTTGTTTTTTGTTATTGTTGTTATTGTTTTGGGGTTTTTTTTTATTTATTTTCCTGCTTTCTCATATACCCTTCTTTTAGTGTGACCTCATGTACTTTCTGTCTAGCTTCCACTTCTGACTCTCTGTGCAGAGAGGTAGCCTGCTCAGTGTCAGAAAACAGAAGCATTCAAAGAATGTCACAGTTTCACTTCCACAGAGGTTTTATATTCTGAAGGAATAACATTTTAATTTATGTAAGTAATATTTAAAAAATGCATAATTTGAGCTGTGACCAGAGTGTATCCTCATTTAAGTTTGGGGGTTTACATTGTTTTATGATTGCAAAATTTCTCTGAAGCAAAATGCCAAACCTTTTAAAAACTTTCCCCTCCCAGCTCTATAAAGCATGATTTGATTGTACCTCCATTCATCATCCCAGCCATTTATATTTAATCAGCCTCAAATTATTTTCTATGGATTTATGGTATGTGTTTTACATTCTAAACAATTATAAACTATGAACTAAACTTTATACTGATCCAAAGAAATTTAGAAATGCATTTGTTTAGAAAAGTGTCTGTAAATCAGAATAGTTAGGATTGCTTAGGTACAGTTAAGTAAAGGACACATTCTCAGAACAGGAATAAACACAGGATAATTATTGCTGCCAGGTGAAGCTAGAGAACCTGATTTTAAAGAAAAAGGAGAAAAGGAACAGAAGTTTTACACATTAATTCCTTGGCACTTAGCTTTTCTTGTGTGTTCCTACATAATGATTTTATATATATAACCTACTAATGTTAGATTTTACTTCAATTCCAGTAGCACTTAGCACTCATCTCATTTGCTTTTTTTCATAATTTGACAATAATTCCTCTTGGTTAATCTTAGGCAGACCTTCTGACATCAAAACCATTCAACTAAATGTCTACAATTTGAGGGCAAGAAAAAAATCCTCATTCGCCATTCTGTCAACTCTGCATCATCAGCCTGCTCTGTAATCTTTACACTAGCCTTGATCTTTAAGATTTCACCACCACTTTTCTTTCGTATTACAAACTTTCCCAGAAAATCTGTAAAAGGGACTATTTCTATTAATTTTCTTTTAGCTTAATTCCACATCTGGATGCTTTGTAGTCTCCTTCTATTTATATATCTCTGAGCCCAAACAGATGAAGGATATTCCTGTCCCTGTTCACCAGTCTATTAAGACACACATGCTTCCATCTTTGCCCACCTATGTGCTTAGTTTGATAAATGTCCTCAGAATAGCCATCATTATTTTTCACTCTGTGTGCACCTGGTAGTATTTACCTCACCAAAGCCTTTGTTGACTTCATCTGCCACAATTTCTCCTTTTCTTAGTCCCCTTTTCTTCTGTGGGACATTCTGTCAGAGCAGCCCACTGTTTTGTGGAGCAAAATTCTTTCCTCTGAGTTGCAAACATTTAATTAGCACAGATCATTGGGAGTAATAGGTAGAAGCCCTTCAGTATATTCACAGATATTCTTTTCATGTTGGACAAGTACTCACAGGATAGAAAATTATTAATATGCTCAGAATGACTCAGCTAGTACATTAATTATAATTACAAATATATATACGCATAAATATTTGATTCTGTGAATAGAGTCCCAAGGTGGAATTAATTAATTTTGACTGCTGTCTGTCTCTCCAAATCTGGTAGAGAAATAACAAAACTAACTCTTAGATGGATGGAGCTGAGAAATGGAAACCTTACCAGTAAAAAAGATAAATCTTTCTCCCGTAGAAAACTATATTTTCTTTTTCTAGCAATGTGAAGCAGGTGAAAAAACCTGGAAGCTTGCCTTCATAAGATAACAAAATTTTTTAAAGAGAGGAATATTTAGAAGGAAAGAAAAATCCTTTACATGTCTAAACAATGTGCTTCACTTGCATCATTAGCTATTGAAATTACAACATTAAATCTGGGAAATAAAGGGGTTAGTTTTCCAAAGGTAGAAATTAAATACCATAAAAGAAATCTTCAGATACACCATATAGACTATAAGAGTGAATATAAAAGTATTTAAACACAGAGAATTAGGAAAGACAGAATACTGGGCAGAAATTTCAGATTCAGAAGAAAAAAAAAATATATATAGCACTTGATAAAAAAAAAAATGGCAAAATAGCAATTTCTCAATAAGTGTCACTACCACTATTTGAAAACAAAGGCCAAATTTCCACAAAGCAAAANAAAAAAAAAGAGAATTCCCTATCAAAGAGAATTATGCATTTTTTTCCCCCAACTTATTTTGATAACCTTTAAAGCTAAGAAAATTACTTTAAACTTTCTCCATTTAATACAAAAATGTAGACCCCATTTCAACTTTCTACTTGCAGCAATTTTATTATATTACTACAACAATCAGCTGAGACCCATTAAGTGTTAGTTTGACCTGCTTCTCAAGTATCTAAGCAGATGCAGCTGGAACAAAAACAGATGGAAGGTGTAAATGAGAAGATTCAATTAACATTTTTTTCTCCTCCTCATATAAGTTTCAAAAAGAAAGTCCCCCAGGATTGAAAGTGATCCCTTAATTTGAGAAATACATTTTTTTGTCTATTCAAAGTAAAAAATATTAATGTCACTGTATGTCCTTTGGTTCAGCCTGGGAAATTTGAGCACTAGTGAGTTCGTGGTATGACTGCAAGAACAGTGAAATCAAGTTGAACCAAAAGTGAGCAGTTGCCATCTAACAACCAAATGGCAGAGCCTTATGCATGTTTAGTTTATGTAAGCAGGAGTAAAAAAAAATGTACAAGTGTTTGCTGCAGAATTATAAGTTATTTAATTTTTTACTTTAACAAGCATAATAAAATTTGAACTTTCATACATTAAGATGGTCACAGACATGACAGACCTTAATTTCATTTAATGTTGTTTGGTACAGATCAGCTTTCAGTGAAACACAGTAGAGCATCACTGCACAGAAATAAGAATAAATCACTTTTATTTAAATATTAGCCTAAAGAGGTGATTCTAGCTTAATTTAAATACAGACACTCCCTAAGATTCTGGTTTGCATCGTAACACCCTATAATTTATTTTAAGAGTGTTTTATAACCAAGTTGTAACCAAGTCTGTAAAGAATAACTTGTAGGTAGCCTGAAATAACATAATTACATTATATTGCAACATATTTCATAAACAACATCCGCATCTGTAAAGGAAAAAAGAAATTGCACCAAACCCCACATTTATCACACCTCCATTTATTACCTGCAGAGGCAAAGTTACAGCTTTAAAGCTCAAGTTCATTTTTTAGTTACTAACAGAGATACTTTCAGGGATTATCATTCTCTGAAGATCTTTATATTTTCCTGCTTTGTTATAGAGGTTTATGCACCTTCATAGCCCTATAAAATCCTCTGAATTTTCCAAGGCAGTACAGTAATTTCACGACTACAAGCTGCACCATTTTGACTAAAGTTTTAGTCCGTACCCGGAAATGCGGCCTGTCGTCCGGAGCGGCTAATATGTGAACGATGTTCTAAAAGTTGCCAACCCGAAAGTGAGAGCCTGCGGCACCCTCAAGCCTAGCTGGAGCCCAGCCGGCCCCAGCAGAGGCAGGAAGACCTGGCAGAGGTGGGGCCAGCGGCACAGGGGGAGGGGCTGGCAGAGCCCGGGCCAGCAGCACGGGGAAGCCCAGCAGCGTGGGGAAGCCCAGCAGAACCGGGGCCAGCAGCATAGGGGAACCTGGCAGTGCAGGCGGCTGGCCGGGGCGAGCGAGCCCAGTGGCGGCGGTGGCCGGCCCTGAGCAGCCCCGCCTAGCTGTAGCGCCATGCTGGGCCACCTGGCCCCGTCGGCAGCTCTGAGCAGGCCAGTAAACCCCGCGATCCCACGATTCTGTTACTAATTGGCAACTTTGTCCTTGCTGCGAACGACAGCAGCTTATAATTGGGTGCGGCTTGTGTTTGGACAAAGAATGAAATGTTGCCTACATCCGGAGATGTGGCTTATAGTCAGTGCAACTTGTAATTGTGAAATTACTGTACTTTACTTGGAGTATGATAACTTGAATATTATTAGCCATAGTATTGTATTATACATTATTAGATATAATCATGATAATAATGATGATGATGATAATAATGATAATAATAATCATAAATGTCTGCTTCTTCTATTTTCATTATTGTTTATAAGTTACTTGTTTTTTCAATATAAATCACTGTATGTAGTAAGCACATGTTCTATTCCTGCTGGATCAAAGTCTGATGAATGAAATAAGGACTACATCTGTTCTATGGGTCTGATCACATATATGGGAAAGTCAGAAAAAAGGAGCTAAATAATTGAGGATTTTCTATAAAACAAAACATCTGACCCGGGAGAGATTGAGGTCTGTCTAAAAACGTGTATCTGGATCAGAGAAGGCATATTTTTAGACACCAACAGAAAATATCTTGTAAATAAGTTTTGGGGATGCCAGAATATTTACTGACTTCAAAATCCAAATGCACATCAGTCAGTGGAAGAGAAAGGAGCTGAAGTAGTGAATTGGAAGAAAACAGAAGCTGTCTCCATCCTTCTGATCAAGACAATAAATTTATTCTAGATAAATTTCTGGACTAAGTTTGACAACTCAAGAAATATACTGGTGGTTGTTTATTCCAGGAATCTTCTCAGAATTTATGTGTGAAGCTGCCTGATAGCATCACAACTCAGATGTTTGCACACACTACTAGAATAAATATTTAAGATTAATAAGGTGCTCCAGTTCCCTAATCACCTTTGTAGCCCTCTGTTGGTATTTCTCCAGAAACTCCTTGTCTCCCTCTTGTACTGAGGAGCTGAGAGCTGAACACGGGGCTCCAGGTGAGGCCCCCAGGACTGAATTGAGGGGCAGAATCTCCTGCCCCAGACCTGCTGGCCTAATGCATCCCAGCCTCCCATTTTCTTTCTTGGCCAGTTGTGTAGCAAGTAGTGATGAAAGAAGCACCTAAAACTCTCCCAACTGAAAAAGGATATTTATAAAGAACACCTAGTTGTCTTTAAAAGGAAAATTAAAGATAATACAGCTTCTTTCAAACATTGTTTCACAGATTCTTAGGACTAAAATGAAGATAATTTGCTACTTGTGAGTTGTCTAGAGGGGGTTTTTTTTGTTTGTTTGTTTGTTTGTTTGTTTTATAAAACTAAATATGCATAAAATTTTAGCTTTAAAATTAGTATATTTTTATTCAAATATTTATAATTAAAATTCTTACACTTTCAATGTTTCAGTTAGTATACTAATAATATATGACTGTCTTTTCTATGCTACTATCTAGTGCCAGTGACTCAGTTTTACATAATTTTTTTTCTCAATGATGCATTTATAAGAAAATCTTTCTTCACTAAATTCTTTCTAATACTTAGCCACCATGAAAATTCACTTCAGACAACTCTTCCTTTCCCTTGAAAATGTAGATCTCTCTTCACCAACATGGAAATTCCTTTGTAAAGCACTGCAACTCTGCAACAAATCAGCAGAAGTATGTGGCAGCCTCCTTATCTGTTAATATAAACACCTACAAGTGGACTAGAGAGACAGACAAAATAAAACTTTTTACACTCATATGTGGCTGAGAATTAATAGTGTCCTAGAAAAGGCAGTTTGTTGTCCTTTACAAGCATAAGAATTCTCTTTCTTAGTTTTTTTTTTTTTCCTCCATAGAGTAAGTATAGAACACTTTCTGTTTACAAATACTTTTGGATGAAGGAAAGTTAACCTTATTTTCTAATAAACAATGCAGTTAACAAAAAAGCAATTCTGAGTTTTCAAAAAAAGTTGCATCTTGAGTGAACAGGAGCAACTGAGTACCCAGCACGTGAATCGTAAATCAGCAAGTGAGATAGGGGAGATAAAGGAGTAATCACTGCATGTTCCTAGTTCCTATATAAAATACATAATGCCATTCTTCTGCTTTGTGCCTGGCAGAATGCTACATGGTGATTAGGAAAAAGCTTCATTGAACTCTTTCTCTCTTGTATACAAAAGAGATGGACTGTACACAATAATGCACGTCTAGACTGTTCTCTGAGAATAGCCCCCAAGGCCATCCTTACAACAAGATTTGCTGTTCAAATGGACAGCAATGTGAAAGCAGAGCCCACGAGGGCTGAGCGAGTGCTGAGGGAGCAGGCTTCAGGCCACAGGGGAACCCGCCTAGACAAGCTGCCTGGGGGCTGCCTCAAGACCTGCATGAATGGAAAGCAGAGGCATGGCTCCCTGCTGGCAGACACCTACCGATGGCTACAGGGCTCTATTCTGCCTGAAATACAGATTTTTGTGAAGAAATATTCAGGGAAATTAAAATTAGTCATTTTAGCAAAGCATATACCCAGGTGGGCATATGTAATTAGTTATATTTAAAAAACTCTGCATTTAAAGAAATTATATTGTCCATCTGCTTACAGGTTGCTCTATAGATTTTGTTTCTTCCTAAATTTGGTCTCAAATGAATATACATTTGATTTAGTTACTCTTAAAAGTAATGGCTTACTGATAGATAAAATTTTTGCTGTCAGTAACTGTTCTTGACTCCTGTGTTGGTGCTGCACATCTTAACCGAATAATGCAGGGCTATTCCATGGGAAGGACAGCCTCAAAACCTTCCTTTGTTATGGAAACTTTCCCGACTGACCATCCAAGAGGCTCCAGTACGTGAGCTAGGGCTGAGGCCCCTTGGCATCTGGCAGCTCCTGAGGGGTGCCCTACTTGACTCCCTATGGACACCACTGACATTGTCAGGCAAGGCTTCCTCACTGACTTAAGCCCAAATTTCCCATAGCAGTCTCAGTCTTTAAGATACTTCAAATGGCTTAATATATAAATAATGATATAACAGCTTGAGCTGGGTGCTTCCAAGGAGGGAGCCTGAACAAAGAACACCCCTGTCTCCTAAGGACTTTTCAGTCTAAGACCAGGAAAGTCTGTCCTTGTCTCTGCCATGTCTTTGAGTGTCAGTCCCCTGGCTGCAGGTCCCCATGCCCTTTGTTAAGCAATTCAGGGCCTCTTGCATGAGTCTTCTGCCACTCAGAGCTCAGCCTGCAGCTCCACTGCAGCTGCACCCAGGGTTATCTGCCCTGAATGTATTCCTCAACACCTTAACCGGCAAAGATCTGTATTTATTGTCTCCAGATACAGAACTTGAATCTGTATCCTGATGAGTAACATAACCACAGTCTCACAGTTCTGTGCTCAATGGTGAAATGCTCTTCTGTTTCTCCCATCCTCAGTGACCTATACCTACTCCTTCTAGATGAAAGAGATGTTAGAAAAAAAACTTTCTAGGCCACTCTCACTGTGTTTGGATGACTCATTATCATCTAGAATCTATATTTTCTCTATTTTAACACCTGACTAACACAAAGTTTAAAAATACAAAAGTAGCAAACTGTACTACGACTGAAGACAATAATATCTCAGGGTCTCTACCTACTGCCTTAATGCACATGCTAGACTTTTTTTAAACTGTCACATTCCAAAGTAATTTTGAGCTTTTTTAGTTACCTTTTCCTTCTTTGGTCTGGTAATTTAATTCTGAAAATTCTATTTGGCTTTCTCTTCTTCCTTGTGTATAGATGCAATCAACACTGCAAAATTATTTTAAAAGTTCCATATTAAGCTCTTTTCTCTCTTCCTCTTCTTGTTGTACTTTTGGATCAATAGCCCAGCAATAAGTGCAGGTGTTCTCTTTGATATCTTTAAAATATGACAGCCATTCATCATCTGAGGTGTTAGCATATATGCTACAATAACCATTATTTTTACATTATGAAGGCAGTGATGGATCAATAGCAGGCTGCTATGGCAGCAGTAATGAAAGTTTCTTGTTCACTGACTATTCACACTAATTGCAATATAATTAATGGCTCCAAGAAAAATTTAGTCCTATATTCACTTTTAATTTATAGCATTGTATATTCTGGTAGGGTAAAATATGGAAAGTGTAATGAGTATCATGTTTTATTTTCTTTTCTAGTATATTCCAAAAAACAACTGATTAAATGTTACATTTAGTTCTACCTGAACAGCTCATGACTTGTGGCCTTTCTACCAAAAGAAATTCAGACCCTAAATTCTGTGCTGTCTCAGTAATTTCTTTTTCCTACAGTTGCGTTGGACTCCTCTTTGGACTTGAGTAGAACTATTTATATACAAGTTTACATCTAAAAGCTTCCTTTACTTGTAATGACTGTATGCACAAATACTGCAATACTTTTACTTTAATCTCAGCAATGTTGACTGAAGCAATCATTTTATATATACCTGGTGTTAGTATATAAGGTCCAGCTTGGCTCATTCTAATAAAAAGCCAAATGCACATAGAGGTATTATTGGAGGACTTAGAATATCTACTTCTTATGATTCAGGAAACAAAAAATATGCTCTTCTAATTCATACTTAGCTTAAAAGCATGTAAAGAATATTTAGGTTAGGTTTTTCCAATGTAATGTTTTAAAGGGAACATAAGATTATCTTAAAAACTAATGCCATTTATTGTTTCAGAAAACCATTAAAAGTATATGGTGACACAGTGCTAATTTTTCAGAAACAATATTTTCAGATATCTCTGGAAGTTTGTTTATTATGATCCTAAACAAATAAATAAACAAGTTATAGTAATTTCACGACCGCAAGGCACACCGGACTATAAGGCGCACCCCCGGGAGTCGGCAAATTTTGCAACTTTGTAGATCATATAAGGTGCACCGGACTATAAGGCGCACTTTTTTTTCCTTTCTGCAAAGATCCGTGTCGCACGCAACAAATTAACTAATTAGTAACGGAATCCCGCGATAGGGGAGTTTACTAGCAGCTGCTCAATTTGCAAACATTTCTCACACATTGGTGTAGCCTTTAAACGTAGTCCCAAGCGCCCTCCCCATGCACAAGCCCCAGCACTCCCGCCCACCCCTGGCTGGCAAGGCAGGGCTTGGGGCGGCTGCAGCTCGCGGCTGCTGTGGTTTGGGGTGGCCACAGCTCACACCTTGGGATTGCTGCAGTTCAGGGTGGCTCAGGGCTACCACAGCTCACGGCAGTTTGGGGCAGCTCGGGGCCACAGCTCGCGGCGGTTTGGGGCAGCTCGGGGCCGCCCACAGCTCGGGACCGTCCATGGCTCGTGGCGGCGCAGTGCTGCCCGCTCCCTCTCTCCCTGTGCGGCTCCTGCTGGCCGGGGACTGGCTGCTCCTGCCCCCCGCTGCGGCTCGGTGGCCCCGTGGCACTACCCCGCCTCGCAGCTCGGCTCACAGCTTGCACTTTTTTTTTGCAGCGAGGAGCTGCGCCACATGCAACAAAGTAATGAATTACTGGTGGGTGCTCAATTTGCAAACATTTTACACAGATTGGCATAGACTTTAAACGCAGTCCCAAGTGCCCTCCCCATGTGTGGGCCCCAGCATTCCTGCCTGCCCCCAGCGCCGGCTGGCAAGGCGGGGCTCAGGGCGGTGGTGGTTCGGGGTGGCTCAGGGCAGCTGCAGTTCGGAGTGGCCACGGCTCGCAGCTTCTGCAGCAGCCTGCTTCTTCCCTCCCTGCACCCCCCTGCCGCTCTTGGAGCCCCATGCTGCCCCGGGACTGCGGGTGCCCCGCGCCGGGAGCCCTGCACCCTGCCCAGGCTTTTCCCCTGCACCGCCGCTGCCCTGATGCCGCCGGCTTCCCCCCCCGCCCAGGCTGCGCCACCGGGCTCTCCCCACCATGCCTGGGCTGCTCTGCTGCCGCCAGCTTTCCGTCCGTGCCAGTGCTGCCCTGATGCCGCCAGGCTTGGCCTGGCCTGGCACTGGCCTGAGGCCGCCACCAGGCAGGCTCTGCTTGGCTCGGGACTGTTGCGGGCTCACACTTCCGGGTTGGCAAATTTGGCAACTTTGTCCATTATATAAGGTGCACCGGACTATAAGGCGCACTTCTGGGTTCAGGGGAAAATTTTAGTCAAAAGGGTGCACCTTATAGTTGTGAAATTACTGTATATATTTCACAGAAATACTTTCAATAAATGGTCTTAGAAACCACATGACTCACAAAAGTCTACAACAAATTTTATTATTGTGCAAAATAAAAGAAAATATTTTCCAAAATGTTCTAAGTGATTACGATACTTATTTTCTAATCCTAGAAATACTTCATTAAGGGTAAAATTTTTTTGGAAATATTTAGACATAACTAGTAGGATAGTATATAACTGTGAGTATATCCTAAAAGGATATTAAAAATTCCACCAGGATTGATTTGCACCCTTAGGAACTCAGATATCTTAAAGGTTGACTTCTACTAATCACTGCTTAAAGCTCTTTCTTCTTTGAGTCAAGCTTAAGAAACTAAGAGCTTAAGACACTTCTAAAACATACCACACACTTATAAAAAAGTAGATTATTTTTACTCTATAAAAATACTGTTGCATTTTGAAATTATTCCTCAAATTTGGTAAGTAGGTCAGGCTTTTATGACAAAAAGTCTCTTTTTGGAATACATCCTATGCCCTCTTCTTGCATGTTTTGCCATAAAATAGCACATATAGAATATTAGATATACATTTTCCCTAGATAATAAAAATGTGAGGTTTCCTTATGTACACATATCATAACTGGCCATTAGCAGAAATGAAAATGATATTGGAATTGAGACTATTCCGTGTCTTGAAATGAAAATAAATTTTCACTGAATAACTTAGTTCTGTCCCACTCAATGTATTTTTTTTGTGTGCATCTTGCATTTTCATTGAGAAATGTTAACTTATGTACTGTCTCCTAATTGATGTGAACAATGTGAATAATGTGATTCATTAAACTTGTCTGTGTACGACACTGGATGGGGTCATGTTTGCTATCCAAAATATAGGTGCCCCTTGTTACTTACAGTTATTTCTTAGGCATATTTTTAAGCCTTTAAGGAAGTATTAGCATTATGTATTTCATACTCCTTTCCTCACAAAGTTTTTTGTGGACAGAATAACTACAATTATTGATCATTTTATTAACATCTTCAAATAGGAAATAAAGAAAAAAAGGAAGTAACTAAATAAACATTTGGAATACAGTTTTGGGAGCCATGACATGTGTATGTTCAAGATACATGATTTGTTCCTCTGTGTTTTGTCTGTGTGCAAAACAAGCTGTAATAAAAAGAAAAAGAAAAAGAAAAGAAAAAAAAAAAAGCAAAAGGCATTTCAGAAATTCTAGCCACTACCTCTGAAAACAGATTATATAACAGCAGAGCACTTTCCATTCATCACAGGGAAAAACATCTTCTCTTTCTATTTAGTTTTGCTTTCATTTCTGGCTCCATCCCATAAATAAATTGCATTATTTGCCTTTTATCTCTCTGGATAATATTTTATGTAGCTTCTGTTCTGTTTGAGCTACTTACACGGACAGATGGAGTGGAATCCTACCTGCTGGCAAGAGTTTAATTTGTGACAGGAACTCCACCAGTCTTTCTTACCTCAGGCTGTTTATGGCATAACATGAGGAACTATCATTTACCCTTGTGATAGTGAAGCAGATGTTGCTCTGCCCTGTGTAATCTCCACCTGGCACCATTTGGGTTGCCTATAGCTGTAACATATGCAGTCAAGAGGTCAGCCTGCATGTCACTTGTGCTCTTTAAAATGGCTAAAGCCTTTTCCTCTTGTCTATTTTTAGCCTAGTGCTAGCATGTTAAAGAAAGCATCATATCATTAGTGATTAGAAGAAAAAAAATTCTACTGAGAAGCCTTTTGGTTTCAGTTGAGGCAGCAGACAGTCCAGTCACTTCTATTCAATTCAAATTTATGACTGACTACTTTTCAGTGATGGATGGTTGCAGTGGCAACACAGCCAGGGGGAGAACAAGCAATACTTGTATAGCAGTTTTTCCTTTCTCTCTTTCCAGATGCATATCTCAGATCTCATGCTAGGATTTGCAGGAAAAAGAACACGAGTGTTGAACTTTCTTTTCTTTAAATGGAATATGCTTAGGAGAGTGAGATTAATACACAGTACTGGAATTGCAAGAAAACTTCCTTGGTTTAATGGTTTTAGACATTTGGATTCCACTCCTGGTGCCCCACCCCCATACCAGGGAACGATTTAGGGGTACAGCATTTAGTTGTGACTTCCATAGCATTTCTTCCTCAATACTTCTGGCTTTCATAGGTATATAGCAGCCTAGATTGTTTCTGTCAAATGACATAAAATATTCTCATAATGAATAAAGGGAGAGTAGTTGAAACACCTCTCTTTTAGCTCACTTTCAGTTCCCATTTGCCAGTAAATTTGCTCTTTATTTCTTTGAGAAAATTTCACTAATGTGAACCTACAAAATGCTGGTAGGTTTACTTTCAGTTCACCTGAATTCTATCTTAATGAAGTTATGTTTAGGATGAGATGCTACTCAGGGTTAGTGTGGTAAAACAAAACCTGAGTTAGAATTAGATTTACAAAATCAATTCTATTAGCAGCATTCTCTCAGTTCTTTTTTCATCTATTCTATAATCTTTGTCTGGATTTTTCAGATCAGAAGGCCTTATCCATTTCTCCACCATCTTTATAACCAGTAAATCAGAAAAGCCTGATATAGGAAGGCTCAGGAAAATTCTCTCATCAGTGAATTTCAGGGTTTCTCCTCTGTTACCCCAGCTTTTCATCATGAAGACCTGCAAACATTGAGAGCAATTGTTTCACTTTTATTCTGTGAAGTCTTGAAAATGTGACCTTAAATATTCCACCAATAAGATCTAGAATTGGCACTTCTCTCAAAAAAAGCTAGAAGCAAACTTCCCATGAGCACACTGGGACTCCAACCAAACTGCCAATGACCATAGAAACACAGAAGTTGTCACCCTTGCGCTGTACTCAGTCTAAGCCAGAATCGTTGCCAGATGCTAGAGAGAATGATGTAGTACAAAGGCATAAAAATATCAAAGGCCCATTTCAAAAGGGACCACAAATTGTCTGGCATGCCACCTGATGTCTTTTTACTGTCCACTGTTTTACCTTAGAAAACTCTTTAGGAATAGCAAAAGAAAAAAACAAAACAAAAACAAACAAACAAACAATCAAAACCCACAAAAAACCAAAACTAAACAAACAAAAAATTCCAACAACCCCCCCCCCAAAAAAGAACCAAAAACCCAAAAAACAAACAAACAAACAAGCAAACAAAACAAAAAAAACCCCCACCCCCCAAAAAATTCATTTAATATTTTAATATTTTACCAGTTTTTTCCCCCATTAATCTATTCTTGGACATCTCAAACTTGGATATTATGTCTGTTCAACAGAATGATGTTTTAAGCGTCTAGTGTTCCCTCAAGGCCACGGAGGTTCTTTTTTAGCATCTCTTCCCTCTTTCATACACACACAAAGGGTGAAAGAAATGGGACATTAAGCATTCTTTTACCCTAAGGACATAATAAGTAAAACCCTGGATAAGAATGAAGAAACAAACACACCATTTGACTTGGAAAGTTTGCTTTTATTGTCTGTTTTCCTCTGTTTCTGATTGATGTTGTCTGCACAAACCAATTTGCAGCTATACTCCTTTTCTTAATTATTTAAATATTTTATTTTGTGTTACAGGCTTTAAGAACTAAAAAGTATGGAAGTCTCAGGGAGAAAGAATAGGGTTCTTTACTTTTTTTTGATCCTAGCTACTATTCTATGTTCAGTTCTTCAGCTCACAGCTTTTGACTTTCTTCCCAAACAGTTCAAGATCAATCATTAAAGACTAGTCTGAATTTGCTATTTCTAAGTTTATTTAGAATTTGCTCTTCTTAGAAGAGCTAAATAAAAAAAAACAAAAAACAACAGTATAGTTTTCACTAAGGAAAACTAAGGCTTAAATAGAAGCAAAAGGTTAGTTTACCACATATATTCCTAATTTATGCACCTAATTTTCTTCTACATTGTTCAGGCAGAAGCAGGCTTTTAACCGGAGGTGTCTCAAGCACTTATCCAAGTTACTGTAGTTATCTGATACAGGCCTTGTACAAGTGAATAATATATAAATGACAATAAAATCTGGGGAAAAAAAGTTTCCACATGTGTATAGCAAATACTACATATATCTATATCTATATCTATATCTATATATCTATAGTTATATATATATATATATATAGTGAAAAGGCATATATGGTAAAGATGCATATATGTTATCCATTCTGTTAACTCAAATATTGCATCTCCCCAGCTTTCTCATCATTTCCCCCCATGTAATCTATGAAGTGGAAACACTCAGACATACTGTGACTACATAAAATTTGCACAAGGCTAATTCTGATGGGCAGTCTTACTGTTATATCCTTCTTTTTATGCCTTCCCATCTGAACTTTCTCAGTGTAAAGAGCAAGAAAAGTCAGATCTGGTAATGTATATACTCTTTAATGGAAAATCTATATTTGTTCATACGTATATGTCTATATGTTTAATATATATATGTTTATAATTCTATATCTTGAAAATGTTCTTCAATTAAAAAATATTTCTTTGGTTAACCAAGTGTTTGTTTGCTATTAATTTTTAATATTTATTAGCTAGAACTTTTCTAAAATACTTCTTTAACAAGAAATCAAACCAAAATAATTCTTGAAAAAATTTTTCATTTCCTAGCTGCTTTGTAGATAGTGCAAACATGCAGGGTGAAATGCTTTCCATTTTTTATCAAAAAATCATTAATTATTTACTGAGCCACTCTTGATTTAGAGAAAGGAAAATTATAAACTTGAAAACAATCACCACTTTTTAATAATGGTGAATATCTCACAATGTGCCACTTTCAAAATTATAGCCAAATAACAATCTGCATCCATTTCAGAGACCAGCTGATGCTTTATTAGATAGAGCTGGAAAAATGGAAAGAATTAAGCAACCGCAGTATTCGAGTTCAATTCCTCATTGCAACTTCACTTATGATCCACAAAAATATATTTCCTAAGATTACAATTTTTAATACAATTACTTTTTATTTTTCAGTTTCGCTTTTTTTTTTTTTTTTTTTTAAGCATTCCAGCACAATGAGGGATTGTTTGGAGTGAGGTGGAAAGGCTTTGGAGTGAAGATCAAGTGCACAGAAAATCTAGAACAGCTTTTCTTTTGCTCACATTATGCAAACATTATTATACTTTTTATCCCTGGATCTTTAACTAAAAAATGAATGAAGAATTTAAGATTTCTAAAGAACTCATTAAAACATACACATTTTGCTGCTGATTTACAGTAGCAAGCTTGGCAATAATTCCACTTGTACTAATGTTTATTATCTTTTTCCAATGACTATTTCTGAAATGTAAAACTTATTGTAATTTAATGGTTCCTGCCTATAGTTTTGGAAGATAAAGCTTTAAAGATAGATATGATGAGTATAAACCAGTTTGTTCAATGAAACAAGATCTCACAGAATCTGCAGGTATCAGTATGTGACAGCTGTTCTATTAGAAAATAAATTGTTTCATAAAGAATATTCATGTTTTACAAATCAATCATTGCTTTAGTTCTCTTTAAACAACAGAAGTGTAAAATATATGAATCAAGATGCATATGATTGCTAGCCTGATTTGTAAAACTGAAGTAAGCAATCCAAATACTAAAGGCTAGTTTCCTGTCCATTGATTGAGGATGACATTCTCCCCTAGAGTACTATGGTTGAGACTGTCCCTCTAGAGCTACATAAAACAAAACTGTGTGACTTCTCATTTTTGCCATCTCCATGGAAAAGCAGAATCATTAGCCAATAATAACATCTGAGAAAATACTATTAAACATATTATAGGTGTCAAGCTAACATGATGACATAAAAGTAAGAGTGAACAGAGACAGTGGCCCACAGGGGATGAAATAATAGTTTTGCTGCTGCATTTTAATGTCTGAAGTAGAGTCCACTTGGGTTTACGCTTTTCAGCAGCAACTGTTAAAAGCAATCTCAAATTTCAATTTCATAACAATTTTCCTCCTTTGTAACTGATCTTAGTCATTAGTATCTGAGAAATAAAAGGTGATGAGCAACATATAGGCAAAACTTAATTATGAAACTCTTATCCCACAAAAAAAATATGCATCATAGTCATGACGCAGGAATGAGTTCACAAGAGTTTATTATTAATTGCTTTTAGAATCTAGTTCAATAGGCACACTAGGTTCAATTCAAAAGAGTGAAGTGAGAAGCAGAAGTATGCTTAAAAAGAAAATTCCTTTAAAAATTCATGTTTTTTACAAATACTGCCCAAGACTGAGTAACAAATAAAGTCATGTCTTAACGGGCAGTCAAATGAGAGCTCCATTCACAACAAAAAGTTTTCTGAAGACAAGGGGAAGCATCAGGAACATTTATGAGTCTGAATTAATGCATACAGAAGAAACATGGAATGAAAGTCAAGCTCAGTCAAAACCATCAAAGATTAAACAAAACCAACAAAAGACTAGATAATGTAATTTTGAGTTTCCTAGCAATGTTCATGAGAAAACACAACTAAGAAGGACAGTCAGGATGGTGAGGTCTGGAGAAGGTGGGGGCAGGCCTCCAATACACAGAATTTTGCAGACGCTCCCTGTGTTATGTGCTACTCACAGAAATCTTCAAATTAATAGGAGTTAGAATCCACATCAGGCATTCTTAGGTGAAAACTCCTTTGGATTCCTCTGCAATAAACTTTCCTTAGATAAATCCAAATGGAGAAATAAGACATGTTAGAAAGTGAGAAATCTATAATCTGGCATCTACTATTATAAACAATTTTTGATTGAGAGCATAACTGCTATATTCCTTTAAAATTGTAGTCTAACTGCGCATTGGATTTTAAATACTGGGATTTTAAACTATGGTTAGAATTTTAAACAGCCATCCATCCACTCATCATCTGTGAAAACTTATGACAGGCTTAATAAATAACTTTGGTTCTTCTGACAATAAGTAGTAATTTTGGTTCTTCTGACAATAAAAGTAGAAAAAGTTATTCTGATGTTAAAATGATATCATGTGACTTTCAAAGGAAGGTATGATTTTGTATAATCAATATTAAGTCTTTTTATGTGTTTTAGAAGAAATAGTACAGTAATTTCACGACTATAAGGCGCACCCTTTTGACTAAAATTTTTCCCCAAACCCAGAAGTGCGCCTTATAGTCCGGTGCGCCTTATAGGAAGAACAAAGTTGTAACATTTGCCACCCCGGAAGTGCAAGCCGTGAGCCGTGGGTGGGGGGGGGCTGGCAGTGCCGTGGCAGCCGGGTGGAGGCGGGCCCGGGGGGCCGTGGCACTGCCCCTGTCAGATCCGGGAGGGCCAATGGCTGCTGAGTGGAGGCGGGGCCGGGTACCCGCGGCACCGCCCCTGTCAGGTCCGGGAGGGCCAATGGCT
>PYHW01009189.1:1141987-1157715 GCA_013186435.1 Turdus rufiventris | reverse complement strand
ATGCGGGCTCGGGGGCCTGCGGCAACCCCCTCTCCCGGGTCCATGCGGGCTCGGGGGCCCGCGGCACCCCCCTCTCCCGGGTCCATGCAGGCTCGGGGGCCCGCGGCAACCCCCTCTCCCGGGTCCATGCAGGCTCGGGGGCCCGTGGCTGCCGGGTGGAGGGAGGCCCGGGGGCCCGCAGCAGCCCCCACTGCCAGGCCATGCCGGTTCGGGGGCCCATGGCTGCCGGGTGGAGGCAGACTCGGGGGCTCGCAGCGCCACCCCTGTCAGGTCCTGGCGGGTCCGGGGGCCAATGGCTGCCGGGTGGGGGCGGGACCTCGGCCAGCAACCTCGCAGGAGGAGCTGGGGGCGGAGCCTTGCTGCAAAAAAAAATGTGCGCCCTATAGACAGGTGTGCCTTATCTGATCTACAATGTTGCGAGTTTTGCTGACTCCCGGCAGGTGCACCTTATAGTCAGGTGCGCCTTATGGTCGTGAAATTACTGTACCCTGAAACAACAAAGTTTTATGGAATTAACTGAATAAACAATTCAGGTAATACATTAAAAATTATCTTAAGATATCTTTTACTTTCTGTGAAGCCTTGTATATTCCTGTAATGCAATCTCAGAGGCATATTGATTGATATGGATGTAGGGAACCTCAAATAAGATCTTGCCAGGAAGGAAATGTGCCAGCTCAGAAAATTTCAGTGGAACTGCTCAGGACTTTCATTAAACTATTGAAATAAACGTGCTCTATTTTTTCAGATTTTCATATTTAATATTTAAACTGCTGGGTAATAGTTTACAAAAATAATGCAGTCATATTCTGTATATTTTAAATAATAAAATTATAAAAATAGTGGCAAGAAAAATACCAATTATTATAAAATTGTTTGGGATGGTTCAAATCTTAGAAAACAATTGGGTCTTCCTCAGTCCAGTGAATTTTTATATGAGCTCCTGCAAAAAAATTTTCAGTGTTAGTTTTCTTAAGATCTACAGAATTTATCGTGAAAAATGCAAAGATGATTCCACTGAATACCTGACAAATCAAGAAAATATTCATTTCTGCATTTTAAATATTTTTTTCCTTTTCAGTTGTTTCCTTCTATCACAGGTACGTAGACAGAGGGAGAACACACATGCCATTTAGGTTTCTCTAGAACTAGAAAAAGAAGTACAAGTAATTGGTTATGGTGCAATGATTGATATGAATTGATTTTTTCCCCCAAAAAGTAATAATAAAACCAATATCATGTGAATTTATTTAAAATTTTCCATGTTAATTGTATTCTTTTTTTCTCATATTCAGATTAGATATGAATGGATATTTTAATTAATTAGAAAGCTTTAAAATTAAAAAGAATCAAATATTCACAATTTAGTGAGAAAATATCAAATACGAGATTGATAAGTCTGAAATTATTAATACGAATGACAATGCTTGACATATACATTTATCTATATCATATAATATGTCATATTTTATCAAAGCATTATATCTTACATATAACACAAGGATAGTTTGAGTTTATTTAATCTTGATTGACAGCTTATAAATGTGATATGCTTTGACAATTAAGAAATAAATGTTTTAATTTAAAATAACATTCGAAATGAAAGCATCCACTCACAGAGCTCTTTGAGCAATAGACATAATACAACTCTTAGAGGTACCTCTTTGAATGTAGCACATGAAAAACACATTATGAGTATTTAGTATTTCAGATTTTCTGCTAGGGATCACAAAGCTTTTTAGCAATGACAATGCATTGCTGAATAATATCTAAAAGTCATGTACTTTTAACCACCATTTCATAAGTGGAGAAACTGACTCACCAAGTGCAATACCAAGGTTGTTGAATGGATTCTGAATTAAAGAAGAAATAAAGCTACAACAGTAAATGGAAAATGATTTACTGAGGGTCAGCTGTGCCAAAATAGCTAAGTACACTTATTTGATAAGATAAATTTCTCTAAACAGAGGAAATACAATCATTTTAATCTCTACTTTAGTAAAATATTTGACATAGTGTTGTGTAGGAGTTTTGAGGTTACACAGGGAAGTAAAGGATTTGTCCAGGAATTTTAAGGAAAGTTAATAACTTCTTTGAGAAGAAAGAGAGAACAAATTATGATGAAGGAGACAACATGTGTAGATGTAGTCGTTGTTGGTGTGCTAGAGGATTCCCTCATGGGATGCTCTTTGAATGGCTCTCGTCTTTATGTCCTTGATAATGTCAGTTGCACAAAAGCTGGGCACGTGCTGATGACACAGAGAGAACCAGAACACATCACTAAAGCCAGGATGGGAATCTTACAAGGCAAACATGAACCACAGAAAGATAAATTAAGTAGTACAAATCACAATAAAACATTTAGAAACTAAAAACATGTCAGCTGTTCCCAAACGAGAGTGGAGACAAGGGTTATAGTAATAAGACACTGATACAAAGTAACTGAGTTGGCTGTAATAGGCAAATTTTACTACGAAATCCATTTGCAGGAAAGAAATGGAAAAATGCTGATGTTCTCACACAACCATATTAATTAAGCCTGATCAACACTCACCTCTGCCTTTTGCTTTTTCCTCATTGTCCTCCTTATCCAATCACTTGTCAATTAAATCAGCATTTAATTCTAAGGAAAACTGTTGCTGCAATAAAGAGCAGAATTGCTTTACTTCTCCTTGACTCTACAGTATGCCAAGATTGTCAGAACAACCATGAAAGCCAAGTCGTTATGTTCTTATTTTAAAAAAATCACTCTTTAAAAATCCTGTCTTACAGAATGCCACAAAACAAGTTGGCAGAAGTCCTCCTGGTTTTCTAAGTTCCTGCTCTGCAAGTTGCATATTTTGACATGTGGGTTACATTTAATATCAAATCTACCCACTTACGTCCTTTCCTTCTGGTACATATAATCATAAATTTCCTATCAAAGGAAAACACGACAAAACAAATACAGTAACAATGGAGATAGGCACTATTCCTGCAGAAACAAACACTTCCTTTAAATAAAACTTGCTGGTAATCCTGAACTCACTGGCATGGTTCACATCTGTAAATATATTCTAACCTCATTGTGGATTCAGATTCCTTTTATGACCTCCTATGACTTTTTAACTTGGGTTTTCCTTCTTCTTTTAAAGAGAATCAATGCAACTTTTTATAAGTGCCACATTTTTATCAAATAAAAAAAATGCTTAAAATATTTGTGACTACAGAAACTATTTCTTTCATATAATATGTACTTTTGGATAAGAGTCATATTGTTATACCTTCTAGAGGAGGAGAGACTATTCTCTTGGTTTTCTAGAAAATACAAATTATCTGTTCCTATAAATTCTTTGACTTCAAATTAACAGAGTAGATCATACAATTAGTATCATGCAAGTAATGTTAGAATGCTGATGACCTTTTTGCATCATTTTAGTCCATTCAGAAGTTTGTTATGTGAAAATGCTGTAATTATTTGCATGCCGTTTCTCTCTTTAATGAACTTGAATTTATGTCTTTGCTGTACAATATGAATTCAGCGCTCTTGAAGGGAAAAATATTGGATTAGTTCTGTGGCAGGAAGGGGAAGCTTCTAACTTGTTTTACTGTTGTATTTTAATTTTGACCAGAAAGAAAAAAAAAAAGCCCTTGTGGTACTGCAGTGAACAAAGCATTCTGTTATTACAACCTACGGACAAAAAAATAACATAGTAGTGGATTTCATCTGGAGGCTTTAGTTGGCTTATTAAGTCTCACTGTTCTCACTACAGAAAAGCCAGCAATCTGTATTTTTCTGGCAATGAATATGGTGTATCCACAGGATTTTTATAAAGGAACATTTGTCAGCATGTTTTTTTCAATATTCTTCACTGTTAACAATAAAATCTAGTTTAAATTTTGAAAACTGAGCACTAAGAATGTAAAATCTGCAGTCAAATCGTTATAAATTTAGACATCTCCAGAAAAAAAAAATTCTTTGCCATCTACACTTTAACAATTTAAAGTTGAGAAAATAAGATAAAAAGGAGAAAAAACCCAAACCAAACAAAAAACAACAACAAAAAACCCTCAAAAATATCTACTGATAGTTAGAATGTCCAGAGTAAATCTGATTAATTTATTTGCAAAGATCATGCAACATATCTCTGGGTCGTAATATCTCTTGCTATTGGTTTGGCTCCTTTTTAGCCAAAGATTTTACTCCTGTTCTTATTATCTAAACTTTTATTTGAAGTGAAATTGAATAGAGTAAGACTAATTTTTCTTTCCATTCACAGAAGGAAAGTTAAACCTAGAGAAGACAAAAAGGAAAAAGAGAAAATAATTTTCACATATTTTCTGTTATACTTTATCAAATACACAAAGAATATGATGACGTCTTTATTTTGTTCATCCCCTTAAAACACCACAGTTTGTAGAATACATAATATCACTTTAAGGCAAAATCTGTATAGCAATTTAAAAATTAATATTTTTTCTTTTGTTTTAGCTACTAGACATTGATCTGATGGCCTAATAATTACTATATGCTGCCAGCATAATAGAATAAAGAAATGAGATAAAAATGGTAGTAACAACATCTATAAACTTTAGCAAATTTTAGGAACTGCTCTTGACAATTTAAGTAAGATTTTATTTTAAATGAATGGTTCAGGTGAAGGACTTAGCTATCCAGTCGATTTTATAACACAGGCAAAAAAAAAGATCCAGCAGACAGGAAGATGAAAAATTACTATCAACTCAGGCTAAACAGTCAATGAAATATTAGTGGGTAAACAAACTTTCCTTCTTGCTACTCAAACAGCAGTCAGTTCAGCACCTCTAAAAAAGGAATGCTGATGGTAATGACAAAACAACGAAGTCAATTGTTCACATCAGTACGTAAAGCTTCAAAGTTTACAGATAACACAATCACTGCCATTCATAACATAATGTTGACTTCTTCTGACATGTGTTTAAACCTTATCTTATAAAATGTATAATTTTTAAATAATGTAATCTCACCTTCTTCAAAAGCACCTTATCTTTTCTTAACTTTTTTTTCCCCAAGAATGAAATAACGACACAATCAGCAGCCTATTGAAAGACTTAGTAGAATCTGTTATTTGCATTTCAGGAGAGTGATCACTATAAAAAATATTAGTTAGTGTGTACATTTAAGTCCAGACAAACAGTACATACTGACTATATTTTTAAAAAATACCACAAACAGGATGTTCCACTGACTTTGCTTCTCTGTTCCTGGCCAAATAAATCTATTCCTTATCATAAAATTTTACACATACTTTCTGCATGAGTCAGGGTACTATTTTATAATGATGGTTTGGAGCTGTTTTAACTACTAAGTCTCTATTGGATCTAGAAGATGCCTCTATTCTTAGCTCTTTCTCATGTCAAAAATAAACAAAATTTAGATATAAACGTATAGCCTAAGAATATTTAGAGCTTATTGAGATTCATAGCAATGAGTATTCTGAATTAAATAACGTTGGGATCCACATATACTAAGGTGGGACAAAGAGCTCTGAAGATACCTATTTTCTTATCCTCCCAGTTCTTGCTCTTTAGTCTTGTCTTAGGGGGAAAAAAAACCAAAACACAACAAAGTTATAATCTGCACAATAAAATATTATCCTAATTTTAGAGTGGTTGCTTGGAAGCTCCCTGAGATGAGGTTATGAATTTGAGCATAAGACCTATTATTTGAAATGCAGTTTCCCTTTACCTTTCTCTACCTTTTAACCAGATAGAATCCTTTTTGTTTTCAGGGCAGGTTAGGCAACTTAAGTTCTACATGTAATATGTACTCCAGTGTATACTCTTCCTTTAAACAGGGTTTGAAAGCATTTAATGAATTAATTTGAATAGAATACTGTCACAATGCTCATCTTCTTTGCTCTTTATCGCATAACAATCACATAGCAATCAACTTTGCAACTGATCTTGGAAATACCTTCTAGACAAACAACATTTTGAGCTTCACAGTGTATATCAGACATTTAAGTTTTACTAGATATGCATATCAGACCTTTCCTATATGATGATGTCTGTTTCTGTGGCTTGAAGTTTTTGTTGCATTAGAGGACTAATATAGTGAAAAAAGGTTTAGTAAAAAAATCTAGAAAAATAACACATATGTTATTTGTTTTTCCATTGTTATATTACTTTGGCCATTTTTTACCCCCTAATTTTCAGTCACTTCCTCCCTTTGGCTAAACAGAGTATGAACGCATGCAATGAAATCTCTTTAAAAATGTATTTATATGCAATGCAATAAAAATTGGGCTGTGAAATTAGGCTGACATTAACTTTTTTTTCTAAGTAGCTATATAGGTCTATGCATTCCTAAGAAGAGTGGTGAAGGGTGCATGAAAGGAGAACCAGAAATTCAATGTCTTGAATCTGAATTAAAATGATATTTTGACGAGTCAAAAGATTTGATGAGGTAATGCATATATTCCATGGTCCTGAATGATCATACTAGTCCATGTGGAAAACTCACTTACCAAAATCACTTAATGAACCACTAACTGTTTATCACTTCAACAGATATTCTCCCCAATTTCTTCAGATTAAGACATCTGTACTACATGCTGTACTAAAAGAATTTTTATAGATGATGTAATAGTAGAATGTGAATAAAAAAAAATCTGAAATCACTTCTTTATTGATTTGACTTTTCATCCTCAAATTATTTAGCTGATGGATGATGTTAGGTGTAAAAAGTAACAAAAACATAGGACTAGATTATCTCCGTCTTTTGCTAATGGTTTATAAAGGTGCGTGGGGTGGGTTTGCACTTGTCTTGGGGCATACTTTCCTCATTTGTTTATAGCATTTTCAAATACCCTAGCCATTTGAATATCCATGAATCGAGAAAGATAAGGGTACAATGCAAAAGTTTTATTATTAATGACCACCAGCATTTAGTTTTCTTCCTTAGTACTTTGAGATCTGTTTTTCTAGATTTGTTGTCTTATCTGTTCAGAACTTGGCCTGGGCTTTTACAGGCAGCTGTTGCTACTTTGATCCTCTGTGTATCCATCCAAAATGTTCTACTTTTTTGCCTAAGGCCGGAGTTAAGGTGCTCTAAAGAGCAGTATACTTTTAGAAAGAAGTTCTTTTATTCTCTTCCAACACATCACTGTTGTACAAGTACTATGATTTTTTACACATAGAGTGACAATTGGGAGGCATATTTTTTCCCCTATATGGTTTATTATAGTACTATAATAAATGGCGATTGTTTGAATGGCAAGGAACCTTGAAGATGCGTTCAACTTCCTTGACCTGCTGGCCAATCCTTCTTTGATGCAGCCCAGGGTGCAGCTGTGAATGGGTAACCCACCTTTCTCTTGTATCAACTGCACCACTCACCTACGTGTCACCTGCAAACCTGCTGAAGCTGCACTTGACCCCACTGCCTGTGTCACTGATCAAGATACTGAAAGGCACCAGTGCCAAGACAGAGGGACACCACTCATCACAAGCCCCCACCTGGACACACAGGCACTGAACACAGCTCTCTGGCTGTGTCCATCCAGCCAGTTCCTTATCCTCCAAACAATCCACCCTTCAAATCCATGTGTCTCCAATTTGGTAATAATGGGGTCATGTGGGACCCTGTTGCAAACCTTCTGTAGAAGTTTGGAGAGATGACATCAGGTGACCTTCCCTTGTCTGTGGCTGCAGTCACTCCATCTGTAGAAGGTGTTCAGATGGTCAGGTACGATTTGCCCTTGGTGAGACCATGCTGGTTACCTCAGATAACTTCCTAGTCTTGCATGTGCGTGGCCATTGTTTCCATTAGGATCTGCTCCATGACCTTCCCAGGCACAGAGGTGAATGTGACAGGTGTAGTCAAACAGGTCTTCCTTCCTCCCCCATTTTTTAAAAATAGAATACATCTTTCATTTTTCCCAGTCAGTGGGATCCTCACCTGAGCACCATGAATTTTCAAATACCATAGAGAGTGACTTGGCAATAACATCAGCCAGTTCCTTCAGGATCCTGAAATCCACCTTGAGAGAACCCATAGGTATATATGTGGCTACTGAGTTTCTTCAGGTGGTTCTGAACCTGCACTTCCCTTACAATGAGAGGAACTTTGCTCCTCCACCCCCACCTCTAGCTTCAAGGACTTGAGACATCTGAGAAGTCAGACTGACAGTAGACACCAAGGTGGAGAAATTACTGATTGTCTCCACCTTCTCTGTATTTGTTACCCATTCTTCCTTCTCTTTTATTGGTTGGGTACACTGTCCTTGGCCTGTATCTTCTGACTTATGGACTTACGGACTTCTCACTACTCTTCATTTGCCTTCTCAAAACATGTACCATTCCACCTGTCCCTCAGCTTTCCTGACCCCAGTCCTACACATTTAAACCTTATCCCTATATTTTTCCCAGGAAACATGTTCCTGCTACCACTGGCTGTACATTCCCTTCTTACTCCCCAGTGTGAGGAGCAGGTTTTCCTCAGCCATGCAATTTTCTAACCTGTCTTACTTGATTTCCCATACATTGGGGTGGAAAAACTTGTACTCTGAAAGATCTACTTTAAAAAGATGACAGCTCTGCCCAGCTCCACTGTTCTTAAGAATAGTTTCTCAAGGAATCTCATCCATCAGTTTTTTAAACAGATGGAAGTTTACTACTCCAAAGTTCAGGGTCTTGACTTTGCTCTTTCCCAAGGTTATGAATTAAAAAATACTAAAGTATCTTCCTATGTCTCTAACACTTTGTCTTCACAGCTATCTAGAACAAATATATAATTAGAAGCCACAAGGGCCTGTGATCTGTGCCTTTTCCTTAGAATTTCTTGGACATTACATGTCTCCTTCCTGTTATGGTTTTCTTAATTGCAAAATACAAATAATAATACTTTATTTGCTCAAGAGGAATATGTATCAGTTGTCTATGGAATAAAAACAGGTAAATCTTTATTTTCTTACTAACGTAGTGGGCTTTATTTGTGAAATGAAGTTGTAATAAATTGAAAAGTACATATTAAGTCTGCAAAGTGTAGAAAAGAATTATATTGTCTTAATTAGGAAACACAGTCATAGATTTTGGTTTTTTTTTACTGTATAGACAATAATATAGTGAAATAGTATGGTCTATATGGACAGAGGTCTTCAAAGACAAAAAGAGGTGCATTGATTGCTGCGTGGCCAGGTGAAACAATGTAATTGAAATATATGCCTACCAGTTATAAAAAAAGAAGAAAAATAAACAGAAATTAAATTAATGAGATCAGAACACTGGCAACAGCAGCCAAAAAGCAGACTGATTACATAAATATTACTGAGCAGCCCTAAAAATACCCTGGTGCATTACTGACATGCAGCATAAAGTGATAAGCAAAATCAAGATCAAAGGATTTTGAAGCATCCTCATGGGAAATAGAATTTACAGATAAATGGAGACTTTATCTGCCACAGTTGTTTGTTCCATTATCATTGTATTCAGTTTTCATATAATACTTTTGGGTGCAGAGTTGCATTGAATGCTCCAAGAATAAATAATTATATTTTTTCCTTAAAATGCCTTCTCATTTTTTTTTTTTTCACAGCTCAGATTTAATTTAAATTTTTTCTTTGGAATAAATTTTTGTGATTTTATTTTTTGTTGAAATCAACCACATTGCCTATGAAAATTAAGAATTTTTGAAACATGTAGTATTAGCCACAGTTATGACTGAAGAAAAATAGGTTTATGAAAGGTTACAATATAATGGCAAGCCAAGATTATAGAAGTCTTTTATGTAACCTGGTGCAATACTGACTCTCACATGATTATTTCATTTGAGAGTTCTCAGCTGGAGAAATAATCTCATAGCATGATAAAAACCAGCCTCTTCAGAATAAGAATTCAAACCAGAAACTATATAGATAAATCATAATATTTGTTGACTAACATCTGAATATGTTCTTTTTTCACTGTTTTATGAAATCTACAAAGAGTAGTGGTAGTTAATATTCTAGTAATTTACCTTAAGAGACTTAACATTTATGTTCCTGTTCCACCTCTTATTTGATCTTGAGCAAGTGTCTTAAGATGAAACTTTTGAATATATTAAGTTAGAGACAACTAGGAGGTGTGAGTCTTCTTGCATCTTAAAAAACTGAAGGACAAATATTTACATTGCATGCAGAATTAGCAGCTAAGGAATTTATGGTGCTGAAGAGTCTGACAGTTGCCCCGATTGCATCAGGTCAGAAGCAACAAAGTCATGTTCAAGAAATCCTCTATTCAATGTAAAAAATCCTGTTTCTCAAGAATATTTGCTCAAGCACGACATAAAATTATTTCAGATGAGATTTCCTATTATTTTTTTCTTCCAGTTTTGGAAAGAGGGTGTTGCCCAGCTCCTGTGAAATTTCCTTTTTTTTCAACTTGTTTAGGATGTCTGTACTGTGACACCTGAATCTGACCTACTTCTGTATCTGAAGTCATATGCCAAATATTTTAAAATGTAGAGATTAACCTCTAGTTACTTAAATCTCTCATTTCTGAAGTAAGTTAAATAGCACCTTCCAGAAATGCCATAAATGTTCTCAGACACTGCTAATGAGGGGCAGTAAATAGCTAACATAACTGTCATGTTTATGACACACTATAACAAATTTAAAGATTTAGCCCAAATAATTCATCTGCACCTGATATTCCACAATCAGGTTGAAATGTTTTTTAGAGCAAAAGAAAATATTTGAGGGAAATATCTCACCCTTCCACTTTTGCTACAGATGAACATTTTATCTGTTTGTGAAATTTTTCAATAAATTTACTGCTTGGCTATAGACCGTAGCAGTGAAGACAGCAGAATTTAGCCCCTTTGTTAAGAGCAGACAGTAAAACTATCAAACATACTCCACCAACCATCACCATTCTCACCAACCCCCTCACATACACACATCTGCAGCCTGCCAGCTTATTAGTGCTAATATTTACCACCATGACTACCAACCCCAAGAGATATGTGAAGCAAAATGTAAGCAGAGATTGGTGATATGTCCATTTGAAAGTGCAAACATGTTAAAAGAAAGTCTGCACTTCAAAGGAGTCTGCAATGGTGAAGTCAGCAGCAGGACTTCAACAATGCAATTTTTATAAATGAGTGCCCAGTAAGCTAATATACTTTTTAAATACAAGTCTTTTGTGCCAAATGATAAAGTACAATCATTATCAATCTGGTAAAATGAATGAACTTTCAACAAGAATTGACGGTGCATATTGTGTATGCACTTTGTCAGTGCTGCACATGGCACAAAGGAGAATTATCTGAAACAAATCCCTCTTGTAAAGGAGGAATAGGAATCAGTAAATATATAAACTGGCTATCACACAGGGTGATAACATTTATGATGTGTTGATTGTATTGTGTGTAATATACAGGACAAATGAGTTTCGTGCGGGTAAGTGTTTATTGTCCACATGTGCACCAGCAGTCAGAGCAGTTTAAGAAAATTTCATGCTGAGACAGTTCCCATCTTCTACCTGTACATGAGGCAGATTTTATTGCTATCCTAATGAAATTTTCACTTTCTTTTTCTCACTGGGTGCAGGCTTGGATCATTGCATTAAATGCTTCCTTTTAAACAAGCTCTAGTGTCTTTTGATCAGAACAAAACTCACTCTCATTTAATGGAAAGAGTCTCAAACCTGCACTAGCTTTGATGTCACCAGTTTGCTTGTAGTGACAACAAAAGGAGAAAAAAGTCAGAATCTAAGTCCTTACAAAAAGCACACCCAATATTCTGATGTAGGAAAATCAGCATAACAACAGACTTATTTGGCTTGGCTGAAAAAAAAGATTTCTACAAATTCTCTGTTCTACAAAATCTAATACAATAACTTAAATCATGGAATTGCATTTCCTGTGAAAAAGTAGTACTTTTTATTGCAAACAACACTAATGTATGACATAAAATTTTAAATCTACCTGGTCCAGGCTTCTGACCCCAGCAGGGACCAGTACAAATGTTTCAGAGGGAATGAAATAATTCAGCTACTTACAAAAAACTCCATGTCTATGGGTCAACAACTTTAAGAAAAGATATACTACACAGGAAGAAATACCAACAGCCAAAGCTCATATTTGTCACATTCTCTTGTCTGCTCAGAAGCAAATTATTAATATGCCTTACTCCAAGATGACTCTTACTCTAAGATGACTCTATTATTATTTTTTTTTTTAATAAGGGGTGGGTGCTAGTTACTTTAGATTGTGTACTGAAGTTCATTTACTGAACTCTCCCATTTTCATTTCTCTGCATTCAAAGAGTCTATGTGCAAAAATCTGATGGCCTACTGTACTTGTGGATTGAGTTCTTCAGATGTGTAGAAATCTCTGTGACTTCCTTCAGTGAGAGTAAATCAGTAAATATAACTACATGAGATGATGTATGTACATCAGCATATGAGGTAATTGCCACTTTTTTCTTATTTATTTGGGACTGTATACCATTGTGTAACTAACACAGTTAAAGCACCATTTCCTGATAAAAGAGAGATGTTGATATTATCCATGTCTTTAAAAATTAAATGACTACTGTTCTATTCAGGAACTCTAGAAGAAGAGAAATTGTAGAATTACAAAGAGATGAAATCCGGAGATATAAATTGTTTTATATATATGGTGATTAGGTGATATTGTGATAAGAACGTTAGAAATATGATAGATGGATTTACAATGGAATGTTTCCCTGATATTGTTTCTGTATACGTACTCACTCTTTCCTCTTCAGAACAATATTCAGCTGCTAATCTCTTTATACATGTACTTGTTCTTTGCCCTTTTGGTCTCATTCAGAGCCACATGAATCACTCCCCTTCCAGTTCACATAGCATTCTATGAACATTGCTAATGGTTCAGCTAGCACACAAATCACAGGCAATAAATATGTAAATTGTTCATTTTCATGTAAACACGAAGCCTTCAATAGAATTTTTGTGCACAAAGAGAGTTGCTGGAAGTTGGACACCTCCTAAGAAATGAAGCATGACTAGGAGAAGTTTATTCTGGTCATTGATAAAATCAATATATATCATTAAATACTTTGCTGCTACTACTTGCAGATGCTAGTATAAAAAAAAAATATAGGATTCATGGAAAATATAATCTTGTTTTCTCTTGGGAAAAAATTACAATTTAATATCAATATAGCAAACTTTTGTTGAAAGTACTATGTGCAGTCATAGGCATTGAAATCTTAGCTTCAGAGAGCAAAGAAAGGAATTTTAAAAAAAGAGTTAATCTGGGAGTTGCTGCACCAAAACAACCAAAATATGAAAATTATCCATAACCAGAATATATGAACATTTTACTTGTTAATTCCTCTTGTCTCAACACCTTCATTTTTCTTTTTTATCTGTCTAACTTGAGGGCAACTGTGCAATCATTAAGGATAGATTAGTCCTAAATTCACCAAAGTAATAGTCTTTGCTGTTGATATAGAATATTACAGTGCAGAGGTCTGCAGATATCTGCAGAGTTAAAAGCATGTTTTCTTCAAAAAACTGCATAAAAAAAAAAAACCCTAAATCCAACACCTATCTTCACACCTACCACCAAAAAAAAAAAAAATTACCAAAAAATCACAGGTCAGAGGGGACTTGTTTACAGCTCAGATGTTAGAATTTAACTTTAAAATGTATACCGTTTTCTATTTCATTTTACAACATGGCCTGTTTATAATTTAGAGTTGCTTTACGTATTTTAATCGTCCGTTTTATAATTGCAATGTTCAATTTGGAACCATTTCAGATTATATGCTTTATTTCCAATTTTCTTTAAAATACCTTGATTATTAGACCTTTGGACATCTATCTTGAACATTAAATAACTACCAGATGCTCAGCAGTCATCATTTCCACAGGCTTCCCCGCTTGCTGTGCTGCATTTTACCTGCTGTGTCTCTGGACCTTGCCTGACTCAGTGTTATGTTAAACAGTTTTGCTGCTGCTGAGCTGCCTTTCCTGCCCTGCTCTCTGTGTTCAGCACTGATTGCAACCATGCAGACCTATTTCTTTTTTTCTGTACAGCCATGTTCATGCCTCAGTGATTTCACTTTCACAGCTGTTACTAATAAAGGACTGTGCGACCATAACAATACAGTAGGTAAGGCAACTGCTTTCGATCTCAAAGTGTACAGTTGCTGTCTCTCCCTTAATCTGAGATACTGCTTGACAGAGTATTTGACAAATACCAATATCATTTAGCATGTCCATGCTAGTGCAACTTGCCAGCATGTAGAGCTCCAATAGCAATTAATAACTGTCACTGCATGTACTAATTAAATAAAATAATGTCAGATCTTTGATACTAGCTAGTAGTGGAGGCTTCAGACATATTTTAAAGAAATACTTTACACAGGAAAAATATGTCGCTAAGCTTATAGAATGTGTCTTCCTTATTCCTTGCAGTTAGCACAATGCTTGTTCTCATTCTAAAGAATGAGAATTTACATTTACGGCTGGTGAGTGTATGGTGTTCATAAAAGCAATATTATCCAAGACTTATTCCTGTGATTTATTTTTTCATTGGAAATATTTCTAGAATCTAGTAGTTTGGGGAATGACTTTAGAATTAAATGAAAAGATTGGCTGTAATTTAAAGTTTGGGCTTAATTTCACAGAATGTCTTATTTTACAGGTCAAGGTCTAATTTCTTCATCATTCTGCTTCCCTGTGATCTCATTTTTCTCTCTTATGTAAATGAAACCTTTGGGAGTCTGAGAATCTCATTTTATACAGAAAGAAGGCAAGCAGTGACAGGATGAGGACAGAATCTTAAGCTGTACTAGAGAAAGTTTAGTTTGGACATTAGGAAGAATTTCTTCACAGAAAGAAACTAGTAATTAGAATGGACTGTCCAGGGAAGTTTGTGGTGTCACCATCCCTGGAGGTGTTTAAGAAAAGGCTGGATGTGGCACCTCAGTGTCGTAGTCTGGTTGATGGGGTGATGTTTTGTTATAGGTCGGACTCAATGATTTCAGAGACTTTTCCAGCCTGATTGATTCTGTGGTTCTGTGAAAATGTCAGACATAATTGTTGTGTAAAATAGCTAAGTTGATTTCCTGTTATCTTTTAGATAATCTACTAAATTGCTAGATTATCTAATGTCTATCAAATCCATCTGAATGTGTGATTGTTTCTTTATGCTGGCACTGACTTTTGGTACCAGCCCTTCAACCTGTGCTGTGAATGGTTCAATTCCCTCACTATCCAGAACAGTTGGGTGGAGTCTCAGATGTGACTTTTGTACCTACAAGCACAGGTTTCAAATCCAGACTTGAACAAAACTATTAAAGTAAAAGTGGGAGCAATAGGACCAGAATTTGCAATCAGATTCCAGATGTTTTCTCAACAAACATAGACCGTGATATAAACCTACATGGAAATTGGACTATTAGAATAATAGTTTTAAACCATTACTTTAACATAATAAAGCCATGCACAGTAATTTCACAGTTATAAGCCACATGTTAAAATACAAAGCATGATAAAAGGTATCTATTCTATCACCATCTATTGAGGGTGGGGGCAGTGATCCTTATCTCCACGGGAGATATTCTGCTAATGGACCATCCATTGAAACCAGGCAGGGCATTGTTCTTTATCTTTTCACAACTCATCCTTCCTCCAGCGAATCTAGTTCTGCTAATGGCCCATTGAGTCCCACTGTGTGACTGATAAAATTACTTCATCCCATTGGAAGTTGCTCCAGCCAGGGGGAAGAGCCC
>PYHW01009189.1:1124404-1141845 GCA_013186435.1 Turdus rufiventris | reverse complement strand
CCAACACCCTGCCTGACGGGGTGTCAGGTTGTACTCTGTCAGGGTTTGGAGTTTGTTTCTTTGTAGTACTGTATTTCTATTTTAATTTACCTAGTAGAGAACTGTTATTCCTAATTCCCATATTTTTGCCTGAGAGGCCCTTGATTTCAAAATTCTAATAATTTGGAGGGAGGGGGTTTACATTCTCCATTTCAAAGAGAAGCTCCTGCCTTTCTCAGCAGACATCTGTCCTCCAAACTGAAACAGCAACTTTTCGTTTCTTTGTTCATATATAAGCAGCACCAGATTATAAACCACACTTCAGGTTCGGTGCAAATTTTTAGTCAAAATGGTGCGGCTTATAATCGTGAAATTACTGTAAGTACTTTTTACATTGCTTGTAAAAATATTCTCATCTAGTGATTTTTCTTCTATTGTAAATACTAATATCTTACACAAAAATTGAGTTTTATCAGTTCTTGAAAACTGATGCTCTCAGAAAATGCCACAGAACATGGACTTCACAGCAAAATGAATGAAGAGATGTCAACAATTCATTGTTAATAAATATCTCACAGATATTCTTCCAACTGTAAGTAGTAGCAGGTATTAAATGTTCATATTTGGCCATATGACAGAGGTCTGAAAATGCACTTCTGTCTCTCATACAGGCAGCAGCACATAACAGCTGCTGGTGCCCAGCTGTTGGTGTGGAGAGCCATAGTCTGTGATGAAACCATGATCTAGAGGATATCAGTTCTGACACATAGTAGGAGACAGAGAATACTCAGGAGGGTCTTTGTTTAGCCTGTACAGCACAACCAGTTCCTGAAAATTAGCCTCTCAAGAGAGCTGGCTCTGGCTACAACTGCCTTTTATTAATTGAGATGCCCTCCAATTTGTGTTTATTGAGAGATTTTTTTTCTGTTTGACTGATGACACTGACCACATGCCTTTGTTTCACACCTCTTTTTGTTACATCTGGATGTATTAGCATTTTAGCAACTTGTTGCAGCACCTAAATCCATGCACTATGGTGCAGAGAGAAATGTCTGTAAAAAGATCGCAGTTTAATTCCCAGCTTGTCTGGAGACAGTGTGCATAGACACAGAAAAACCTCTATTAACTCAGTTTTTCAGGAGGTGTTGAAAACCTGTAATGTCCATTGAAAGGCTGTCATTAATCTTTTTGAAACTGTTGCTTATTTGAAAAGATGATTTCTGAATTTATGCAGTCATGTTGGCTTGGAGATGCTGTCCTGATAGTCTCAGCATCTGCTGCAAGAGACTATCTATAAGACTCATAGAGGAAGAATGTAAGAATAACATTTCTGAATATTCAGGAAGAGGTGGTTTGGAAGTAGCCATGAATTTAGCAAGGCTAAATCATGTCTGACTGAACTGATTGCTTTCTATGGTAAATGACTAGATTTTGGGACAATGAAAGACTAGAAGATATCACCTACCTTTATGACAACCTGGCTTTTGACACTTAGTTTCCACAATGTTTTATATGAGTTAGAAAGCCACAGTAGGAATGGAAGGCCAGGAGCTAGACAAAAACCTGGATGGCTGATCTCAGGGAGTCTTGGTAAATGGGTTGTACGCTGCCTAGAAACTGGTAAGACAACGTTGTCCATACCATGACATGTCTTATTTAGCATCTTGCCCAATGGCCAGGGGGAGGGGAAGGAACATTTGCTTCACATGCAGGCTGGTGACACCAAACCAGGAAAGCTGGTCATTGCTGGAGAGCAGGGCTGCCAGCCAAAGGAACTGGGTCATGCTGCTGGAGTGGACCTCAGGCAGCTCAGCACAGAGAAATGCCAGGCTTCTGGGAAATCAGAGCCTCAGGCAGAGGCTAGACATGGCCTGCCTGGGCAGCAGCTCTGCAGAAAAAGCTCTGTGATCATGGGGGACAGTGAGCACACCCTGGAGCTAACAGGAGCCACCCTGGAGCTGGTAGTATTTGGCACTGCAGGCAGAGGAGCTACTGAAAATGACATTTGTTTTCTGATTAGTAGCAGATTGTTTGCTTTGGTAAAATAGCAATAATTTACTCGTGCTTACTTAAATGTATATTTATCTTGTCTGTGACTTCTCATCTCAACTGGTGAGAACAAAAAGTACATTTTTCTCTTTTAAACAGAGAAGTAAATAGTCTTATTTTCCGATACTGGATATTTATGAAAGACAAGGAAAGCCTTTCTAAGGACTTCTGTGGAAAGGAGACTATCTAAAAAGCAGGCTGAGACAAGAATCAGGAGGCTGGTGAGGTTCCACTGGGAGAAAGCAGCAGCATCAGTTAAAGAAAGTTGGAAGGAAGAGAGCCTGAATGCTGGAATTGCTGAACATTGGGATAAAAGGGAAACAAAAAATGATGCAGGTGAGATGACAGATAACAAGAGGGATTTTAGCGGGATCTAAAAGCATGTAATTGGCTTCCAACAGAGGGAAAAAGTAAAAGGTTCCTCTTTCCCTTCCCCAGATGCTAGCTTTGCCCTCATTTAAATTGACCATTAGTAATAGCATTTTGTGCAATTTGTTTATGTTTATTAAAGAAAGAGTTCTCTTAGTAGCCACAAGCCAATTTTGTAACCTTATAATCCTGTATAGTTGCTGTCTGTAGCACAGACTCAGTATGTCTGTAAATCTAATTTGTGAGCTTTACTGCTGTAATAAGCTATATAGTCCAAGTGCATAGAATGAATACAATTTGAAATAAAGCATGGATACTTGAATATAGAAGTCAGATCTAGCTTTGAAAAATGCTCAAACTGGTTGGAATTAATGAAATTCCATTTCTTCCCAGTCTGTAAAGGATGAAGCGTGTTTATTTAAGCAAGGTACTTATTTGGCTTGTTTCTACCTTATTCTTCTATATTAACATCCACTGAAATCAGGTACAATCTGATTGCAGAGTGTAGTCTTGAATCATAGTGACCTGCATTTCTTGGTTAATAAGTATATGCATATGGTTGGAGAAATTGAGATATCTAATTTTTGGAACCATCTAATTTTAGTTAATGTATTGGAATATAAATTTTCAAAGTTTTGCACATATTTTCTTTGTAAGATATGGTTGCCTAGTAAAAGACATTTTCTCTGGGGACTTTGTCTGAATTAGAACAGAGATGTGAGTGTTGCCAGAATGCAATTTAGGTGTCTGGACACTGGCAAACATGCTGTCAGAGCACAGCTAGCTGACAGTCTGGAAAGCATGAAGGTAATGCAATATTTTCTACAGTAGCCAGATTTTGCTTCCAGAGTAACAAGTTTAAATTAACTACTACAATTTCATATTTAATGCAGATTTGCTACTTTAGGCACTACTATTTTGGAAAGGGTACAGAAGATAGTGAAAATAAAATTGAGAGCAACTTCTCTGGTTCAGTAATGCATTTTGAAATTAATAGATATAAAGAAAAACTTCCACATCTGGCTAAGGGACAAACTCTACCTAGAATATACTGGAAGAAGTAGAGGAGAAATTTAAAGATATGAAATTTCTAAATATATGAAGGTTCCAGACCAGCTTCATCACAAGACTGTAAATTTGCATACCTTGAGCTTTTACTGACAAGGAAGGCTGCATTTGCCTCTGTTTTACTAAAAGTATGCTGAAGCAATTTTGATTAACAAAGGCTGTGAAGTGTCACAGAGTTAATGGCATCCTGAGAGGCAGGGCATATCAGTTAGATTTAACTCCTCTGTGGAAAGTAGTTCATAAATAAAATCTCAAGATCTCCTGACAAAACATTTTCTAAGAAATGTAAAATTATAGGTGTATTCTTGACAGTAAAATTTATACTAGAAGCAGTAAAAAGAACTTTATTAACATAAACAAGTCAAGTATCCTAATCCCTTTCAGAACTCCTATGCTTCTCTATAAGATGAACTCTGGAAAACAGAGTTATCTTGCATATAATTTAGTCTTGGAAGAGACCCTTGACAGCATCTTTGCGAACAATACTTTCTCTCAAAAGACATTAAAAGGGTTTGTTCCACTTCTCCTCATGGAATGCAGTTATGACAAAAGCTGGATTTCATTGTAGTTGTGTAGGAAAAAGACAATGGAAATATGTATGGAAAGAGTTAATTTTTTAGGCTAACATAGATTGTCAATTATTTATTGCATTTCATGAAATTTGAAGGACATTAAATGAAGGCAGCAGTTCTGGCTCCTGTATCAGGTTACTGTCTGACACCCAAATAACAGAGAGAGACCACTTCTTCATGTCTTTGCCACCACACGTTGTATGCCTGGTGAAAGCTGTCAATAATTGCTGGGGTTTTTTTTCCTTCCTGAATGCTCATAGCCTGCTTCAAATAGTCCTGGTATTACAGAATCAATACCTTAGCGCCAGTAGCGACGGCAAAAGTGTTACCATTATTGTGTTTACCCTGGATCAAGTTACACTCTTTCTCCCCAAAGCCACTGAAAGTCCGGCAAGCACACACAGCATCTCCTTGGCAAGTTCTTTTTGCCTTCTACAAGTATCAAACATGTTTTAGCTTTACGCCCTCCTAGGAGGATGCTCTAGCTGAGAAATAAGTTGAGAGAAGAGCAGGCAATGAGAAAAAATATTTCCTAGTTTTTAAAAAAATGACATCAGGACACTAATTCAAAATACCAGTGATTATTGAATTGGCACCTGATCTGCTGAAACTGGGGTGGAGGGGAAAGCCAGTAAGAGAAATGTACCACGAAAAACTTTGGGCTTACAACAACACTCTTCCCAGGTTTCTCCTCTCAGTCAAAGTAGACACACAAGCTTCTGTTCAGAATGTCAAAGACAGAACCATTAAAAGGTATGATTTTATATAGACACATTCAGTCTACCCTTTAATTAATCAACTGAATGCATCATTTTTTACTTCAACTCATTCACCACTTCTCACTTTGTTGTGTCATTAAATATGACCTTTCTGCATTTGGAAAAAAAGTCAAACTATAACACCAGCATTGTACTGCCTCTACTAAATAAAAATCATGATTGACAGCTTGAGTCCCATAAGGAATAATTTTCAGTAAATAGGAAATATATAGTCTTCATTATTTGCTTTAAAATATTTGGGAAAAAAAAAGTAGAGTGCAACAGTATTTTACCATATGTTTCTGTGTCATGTATTGTTAATCCTATCTCTATTACTCAACATGCCTTTTTTCCCAAATTATTTTTTAACCTTGCATCTCACAGTATGGTCATCACAGAAAAAAAGATAAACTAACAAATTTGCCACAGTTTTGACTAAATAATAAAGCTGTCTTGCTTACTAAAGTATTGTATTAATCACTTGTCTGTTCTTAGAGGTTTATTAATAGCATTATTTTTGAGTGCAGAGTCAGTGGGCAGGTTGAGAGTGTGACAGATAAGAAATTTTAGAAAATAAGTGAGTTTATTACAGTCACTGCTTCTAGTTCACAGCTATTACAACTCTTGCTGTAAGATTCGTGACACATTTGGGGTTCTTCTGTAATTTTTGAAGCAGGAGGAAAAACAATTCTGAGATAAATACCAGGAAAAATAATTGTTTCGATGGTTGATCAAGATTTGAGCCTAGATTTTTGAGATTCAGATATCTTCTTTTAGTCAATAAGTCCCTGGTAAATCTAGGGAGTAAGGTATGCTTCAGACTAGCACCTTTATACATGAGAGCTGGTCGTTTGGTAACAATGAAAGGTTGGAATTATGGGGCAAGTTCACTGCTACTGCTAGTAAAAAAGCCCTGCATAAGAGAATATTGTCAATGTAGAACTTTTTTTTTTTTGTTTAACAGTAGAATTTGAATTGGTTTAGATTTGAATTTGAACTGGTTTAGATTATCAAGTCCTTTAAGAAGAAGTATCTCAGAATTCTACTAAACTGTCACGGAAAGCTTTTTCTCTACCATTCAAAACCCTGATTTCTGAGAACTGTGGTTGTATGTATAAAGCAGTTATAAAGAGTTAAATAATAAAAAAAAAGTCAATAGCTTTTGTTAATATTTGGAAGAGACTAAACATTTTAAAATAATATCAAATCTTTTCAAAGAAAAAACCATTTTTATATAATAATAACATACATTGCTTAGAAAATGGAATTCAGTATCAAGGATGAGTTTTTTCCCCTTTCATCTTTACATCACAAAACTGTCAAAGAGCATTTTTTTTTCACAGGGAAGTTTCTATTTTGATGATTTGATGAGTTTTTAAAAATATGATTGCCTAGAAAATTCCTCATCAGCTCCACAGCTGACACTGCAGCTAAAAACTAAATTCTGTCACTTAAGCAAAGCTCCTCACCGTGATCCTTTGAGGGGAGCACAAGTTGTTCCACCAGGCAGCCGTGCCTCAGTCAGTGCTGGAGTGTGGATTGATGGCCTAATCCCCTCCCTCTGCTCCTTGTGCCTTGAGGCTATACAGAGCTGTACGAAGTATCTGTACCATAACCACATTTACGTGGACTTGTTCCCCTATTCCAGTGTCCTGGCTATCACTACTGAGCAGATCTACTGATATATATTTTCACAGATTCCAAGGCTTCTTTTTAGTGCCACTGCAGTAACATAATATTACCAAGCAAGAACAATTCACAGGCAATCAAGGTCCTGCAATTCCAGCATTTCTCTTATTTACATAATGCTGTTTTAGTTGTAGCTAAGCTCTACCAGGAGTTCTTCTTGAACATTAATTTTTCCTTTTTTTAATAGTCAATTTAAATTACCACTTGCATTCCCTCTTGTAAATATTCTGGGTCATGCAATATTTGATGAAAAATAAATTGAATTGTGCCCCTTAATCTCAGTAGATAACTGCCATAAATTAAAATAGAAGAAACTCATGTTTCTATTGAGATAGAATGTAGGGGGTATGCAAGATATAAAGTTGCTCTGAAATTTACTAAGATATTTAGACAAATTTTACTGATTCACAGGGTTGTCAGCCTCCTAAATTTGGGGCGGTTCAAGGAGGCATTCAAAGAGGCCAACCTATGACGTTTTTCCACATGCTGTCTAGTAATCTTTCCACCCGTACATATGAATGTTTGTGCTAGTGTAAACTCAACTATAATAAATGCAACATTTATCATAGCATCACAGAGTAATTCTGGTGGCTGTAGATAAGAAGAAATCTATTCAGTTGAAAGGAGAAATTGTGAGTACAGAATAAAAGGAGTTCAGGAAGAAACGTATGTCACTGTAAACACCACTTTCAAGATTATGTATTGTGTGATCTCCTTCAGACATGTGAAAAGACAGGAATAAATGCAACCATTATAAACTATTGAATAACATATCTCTCCTAAAAGTTTTGTATTAATAATCTAGTCCTTAGAAATTCTGATAACAATATTTTTTTTCCATTATATATATTTTTATATTAAGTATCATTGACAAGCATTGTTTAGATAGAAACCTGGTGTGATTCCTCTGAATTACATAAAGCTAAATAGAATGTAGGAGGATATAATCTGAATCTGAAGTCTTTGTTCTACATGAAATTTTCCCTAGCTTAGTGCAGTATTTCTAAAGACTGGGATACAAATGTTATGCTTCTGGATTCCAAACAAAATATACGTCATTATTTTATAAAGGAAATCTTTAACAGCAATGTAGCTGTCACTTCTAACATGCCATTACATTCCCCTAGGTAACAGCTGTAAACTTGTAGAGGCAGTATTTAAGAAATCTATATCTTTTAAAGTTATCACATAATTCTGAACTGCAAAAAGGTAGTCATTGACCAGTAGGATTAACAATGTATCTCTTGTTTGTTTATTTTTATTAAGATTATTTGTAGATTGGTGAAGAAATGTTTTCACTGAACTTGAGTTAGTAAGACAAACTTTTCCCATTTCACAAAATGCCTGTGAAATATACCAACTATCTCCCATCTCCTGTTACTAAAAATGAAGTACAAGTTGAGTTCACCCTCAGCTCTGCGATAATTCGCTTTTGGATATATTTCAGTTTTTCAGAGACAAAGCAGGGTCATACTAGAGAAAAAAAAAAACACTGTTAATTCATAGTGAAGAGAATATTTGTGTTCTGTCTTCTAGCACTACTACCTTCCATAATTCATAGCTGCTTTTGCAGATGACAAAATTGAATGACCTGGCAGTCAATGGAAATTTTGGAGTGTGAGATGTCATGGCCTTCCCATTCACTAAGCAGTTGGCTTTTGAGTTAAATAGCGGGGGCAACCAAGAGCTTTGTTTCAACTCTAGAGTTCTAGATTTCACTAAGCCACATTTTGATCACTGAGTGGACACAGCAGCATGATCAAAGTGGGCTCTTTCAACATCTTAAAATTCAGTGTAGTCATTGCTGTAAAGTCAAAATTAGAAACAGTAGGGATCTATTTTCTGATTATGCATTTAGAACTGTATGTCCCTAACTTACTGAAGAATTTTAATGTTCAAATATAAGCCTAGAGTGGAAAGGTTTCACTGCCTTGCCACTGAAGTCAGTGCGAAAAAATATTTTTTTACCCTTGCAGTATCTTGAAGAAGAAGTTATGAAATATAATCTTAATTTTTACTTAACCCATATACTAAAATAAAACAGCAGTATCTGATGTGATTTTAAAAAAATCCTTTATCTCTGAAATGTAACATTTTTTCATATTTTAAAATACAAATAATTTATATTGAAAAATAAATGCAATCAGTTTTCTGAATGAAATTATTTGGCCCTCTTATTCTCCCACCTTTACTCCAATACATCTTTTGGGTTTCATATCTTGTAATTGTCCATAATGTGTTGGGTTTTTTTAATGGAAAATGCCATAAGCATGTTGTAAAGCCCAAGAGTATTGATAGTACTTCAAACGTTGTGTCTGTCTTGAAGAAATGTCTATTCTCCCACCTAGACTATCATGAATGGATTTCCATGGAGAAACTGAAATTTCTGGCTCCCTCTGATGGTCCACTTTGGAATGATGTATTCATAACTACCCCTTCAGATAAAATATTCAATTTAAATTTTTTGTAAGTCATTCTTGGTATGAATAGTGTGGCTCCATTCCTTTACTTTCCTTCTCTTTTTTTTTTTGAGTGAGTTTTTGGAGACTTTTTTCAACTTTGGTATATGACTTGCCAACCAGCCACTAGCAGACCTCTAATATTTTATGTTCTTAAAATTGCAAATTGGTATTCTAGGGCTCTCTCCTTCCAGGTTTCCATAGCAACTCTTGTACAGCTTATTCATTAGAAAGAGTTCTGTTTAATTGATCTCCTAATGTATTGCTTAATAGTAACTGTTAAGCAGTCTTTTGTTTCCAGGTCATATTTAGGGTTCACATATTTGCATAAAAGCATTTCATTAGCTGAAACCAATCATTATTAGTAATTTTCTTTTTTTAGTTTAAAATAACTAAACCGTCATTGAGATTTTCTGAATAGCAAATATTTACATCTTGCTGAATGGGTTTTCTCTGTGAGCCTGGGTGCTTTGTTTCTCTGAGCAGCAAGAAAATTACAGAGCTTCAAAATGTTAATCAGGGAAGACAAAAAGAAAGTGGCTTTTTTTACAATTGAAATGAAAATGCACAGCGATGATAACCATAGGCCACAGGCAATATTTGATGACGAAGTTGTAATGGATAAATATCCTTTAAAAATCACAGTAATGCACTGCCCAACTTGAATATATTGGGATTTTTTTTCTATTATGCATAACAATAATTTTCTGACAGTTTAGGTTATGAAAATTTAAAATGATTTTTTTTTAATCCTTTTTCTTCCAAAGTGATGCTGTCCAAAACCTGTTCCACTTAGACTAGTTCTTATGATTATTATTTTTATGGTCAAATATATTAATTCATTTGGTTCTGCTATTGCAGAGTTGTTTGAAGAGTTTCCAGTTGGTTGTCAGCCTGATGGGGTACAAGAATATCAAACACTTTACTCAGAGTCACAGAGTGACTTTTAGTCTTGAAAATAGAAAAATCATGTTCACCAAGAACAAGCTTTTAAACTCCCTCAAAACAGCTATGAAAAAAAACAACAAAAAAAAATACATATACATAGTTCAAGTAACCTAGATACCTTCAGAAATAGAGCTAGCCTACCAGCCCTTCTCAGAAATAAATGGAGAGTATACAATGTTATGGCAAAATTCATGTTATACATATTATGCATCTGGCTATGAATTCACCAGTGCTTAGAACTTGTAGTTTTCAAGATTTTTCACTAACAAGTGAACAAAGTCTGATTCTTTTCCTCTTTTGGGTCTTTGAAAATGAGATCTGTAATTCTCGAGCACAGAACTTCAAGACCTATGAAACAAGAAATAAACAATGATTTCTGATTAATGCCAAAGAATTATAAAGCATTTTTTTTTTCAGATCTCAAAATATTCACAAGCAGTTGTCCCTCTGAGTAGTCTAATGTTACATGCAAAGCTTGAACAAAACCCACAATGTTGGGAGAATAATTGAGGGGGTCAATAGTTGGAATGAAAGAAAAAGTATTGTCTTTAAACTTTTATTTCCTAATAAAATACTGACAAAAATTGCTGTTGTTATTGCTTATATTTTGGTATTAATATGAAGGTATCCATAAGAGGGAAAAATGCATTCAATATTAATGATAAAAGGTAGTCTGAACTTAGTTCCCAAGTCATAGCTTCATGTTGTGGCTTTACTGAAACAATATTTATTAGTACTTCTTGCCCAGTGATTAATTTAAAATAGGTAAGAAGTACCTCTAAGAAAATCTACTTGGTTGAGCTTTCCAGGAGCTCAAAATATCTGGTTCTATTTTCCATTTATTTTTTGACATTTTGTAAAATGTTGATATAAAGAAAAGCTGTGTCAAAGATGTTCCTGAGAAACTTGTTTATTATCATATGTAACATAAGGCAAAGTAAGCGTGAACCTCGAGAGATTTCATGATTGGCAACAATCTCTTGGTTACAGCAAGGAAATAATCCATGGTTTCAAGTACTATTAATTTCAAGGGGTTTACTTGCTCTGTGAAACTCAGCAAACTACTTCCATTTTGGTTTTTGACCCTACCAAAGTCTATTGACTGTACTAGTCGGGTGTCCCTGACTGTGACAGGAGTTAAGCTATTTGCTCACATATAATATTATACAGAAGGGCAGTCAAATGTAGGTGAGACCTGAGGCCCACAGAATCTATGAATCTACAGAAGAACTGTTTTGAAGGGAATATGAATTCTTATCTATAATGGTAACTGCTCAATACTTCCTATGAAGCTACCTAGAACTTGACTTTCAGATATAAACTCCCACATACATCAGCATTTCTTGCACATCAAGAGTTGTTCATACGTTGAAATATTTTTCTTTAATCATACTTTGATTTTTTTTCATTTATCCTATTACTTTTCATTGCATGCAAAAACCTAGGGGGTACATATTGTGCCAGAAACTTCTGTATTCAGCATTTACACTACTTGACTATTTAAACCCTTGAAATATGGGACTCAATAAATAAAGCAACTGAAATTGAGAAATCCAGTATGATAGAGTACAATCTGAAATTGAATCTATGTCCTCTCATTCTTCCTGCTGTGAATGATGCTGTCTTAGCTTACTACATCTGCTGCTTGCTTTTCCTGGTTTTATTTCCAGGCACCTTCTATGTGTTAGCTGTGATTAAGGCTGTAAGGTAAACTTTTTAAATTAAGCATCCAGGTTGATCAGCCAGGTTTGGGCTACTGTCTAGAGTGCCAATTTGATGACAATACTTGTCTTATTTCTTCCTCTACCAAAGGGTAAAATTATGATTTCTTCATTCAATGGACCAAAAAAACCCCCACTGCAGGCAGTTTCCATCCAGACCACAATGTTCATTTCTATGCATTCTCACAAGGTGAGAATATTTATGTTGTTTAGGTAAACCTCCTGATAGAATGATACCGTGAGTGGTGCCCCTTCACGGCATAGCTTCAGAGTTACCATTGCCATCAATAAAACAAAGTAGGGATTTCAGCTGCATACCTAAAACTGTAGAATATCTTGCAACATTTATTAGAATAATATGTGCTCTCAATTTGACCAGACATCAGTTCAAGCACTTTTGCTACCTTTTTGTTAGTGTTACTGTTTTATAAAAAACAAGGATAAATTTGTCAGATGTGGTTATTTTTAAATTTCCTTTCTGATTAATATCTTAATTGCATTGCTGGCAGATTATGCAGTTTTTTATTAATCAATAATACAATGATCCTCATAATGAGATTATACAAGAAGCAACTAATCATTTTCTTGTCATCAATCTTGAACATTGCTTCCCATTATTAAAATTCATAATACTCACTAGATTCCTCAGTAGTGTTTTTCTACTCCAGTGTATGTTGCAGCATCAATATTTTCACTGTGGACTGCGATTTAATTTCCTTGCTAGCTGTAGCATTCTGAGTGAGATTTTGTACTCAAGTTGTAATAAATCAGTATGAGCAACATCCACCCTAGTTACTCACTGACTTTCTCCATGGAGGCTACATATATTTGGAGATATAACCATGTCCTGTTAGTGACTCCAGGCTGGGGTTGAAAAACAGAAATATGTTTTCTATTTAATGAATGATGAACATGCAAATATGTATGCAATATGGTGCAGATGCCCTCAAGTAACACCTAATGTGGCCAGCCTTACAGAAAATCAAGCTGTGCATTCCCATCCAGCAACAGCCAACCAATGTGAACTGGGTATTCTCCACCCAGTCCTAGAAGTACCAGGGATTCTGCATGTGTGAGGGTTCCTGGATTGAGGATGGAACAGTGGTGGGGTGGGGAAGCCCTTGCAGCCAGCTGCCACCAGCTGGGGCCACCATATTCACTCCCAAATTTCTCTCTTTGGCCGTGTCATGCCAGACATGGAGCAGGAAGGTTGTGTGAATCATTCACATCAAACGTACTTGTGAATAAGCATGTGTTTTTATCTGAGCCCATTTAATCATACACTGTCACTTCCATCTCAGGCTGTGACAGCCTACCAGCTGAAGCGTGCTGAGAAGATAATCTTCTTTTCAAAGACAAAAGCAATCCAATGTGATACATACTCATCTAAGGGCAATAGACATTAAGGACATATCCTTTTTTTTTTAATCTCCTCTCTTCCTGCACCTTAGCAGACTAATTTGCCATCCCAGAAAAAGTTGATTCTGACATTCCTGTAAAGGAAAAGGACTCTTCTCAGAAGAAAGGTGGCTTCTTGACCAGGACAAGTACCTGTTTGGGAAGCTGACAGTGTGGGCAACTTATACACAGCGTCATAGTGAAAGCAAACCAATGGCGTGTAAGTGCATAGTTGTTTACATTGGACAGATCTCATGCTCCTATATTTTTTATTATGTTTTACAATGAAACTTGTTCCTTGGAAGCCAAAATTTAAAGTTAAGAGGTAGAAGTCTTAAAAGGATACAACTCACAATCATTAAAGCAATAAGTGACAGCATTCAATGAGAATTTAAAACCTTAATGAGCTTAAAAGCAAAGTTATTTCTAAGAAATAAAAAATAATGTCAAAAATAGGCAAACAAATCCTGTGTATTCCAGTCCGTAATTTTCCATACCTTCCCAGGATTTCTCTCTTCCTTCGTAGTGAGTTAACTGTTAACTGTTAACTGCATTTTTTCCCGTGCTATCTCTGTTCATTTGGGGTATTACCCCAATTTATTTTTTCATGGTCTATATGTTTAAATCAGGAAACAACCAAGATAATCACTATCCTACTCAATATAAGGAGAATGTGTTGTCTTCTTCCTCCCTGGAATCAGTATGGACCTTGTGTTGTGATCTTGACCATAAGGCCACTGTGCATCAAGGAGTTAGTGACAAACATAAATCTATTCTCTTTTCATAGTGAAAACTCTAATAAAAAGCTTTATTAAATGTCATCTTACAGACTCTTAAGCACTTTTTAGTGGTATCATAATGGACCAGCATGCCCTGGTCCAAAACACCATTTACACAATTGGAATTTTCTTTTATTTTTCACTCGTTTAAATTGTTTTTGGGAAAAAAATGTGTAAGAAGAAACTTGAATCCTTGGGGGGGTCAGAAAACCTTTCTGCTGACAAGGAGAAAACTTCTACCTTCACTTATATCAAGACCCTGTAAAGGTATGAAATGTCTTGGATAAGTAGCTTGGACTGAATTACCCAAATATTAGCAGAAACACCTCTAAGAATAGACCATTTTAAACTACAAGCCTTCAGTTCAGTACTTCTCACAGATAAGGTGTAAGATTCAGTCCAGGCAGAATATAATCTTGATCATCTTTGGTTACTAAATGAAAAGTCTTTTTCTCTGTGAGACTGGAATGATTCACCCATTGGTTTTCATGGAAAGATTCACCCATTGGTTTTCAGGAATTGAGACCCAATGACCAGCCAATGACAGAAGTCTGTTCCTGCAAATATGCAGTGATAACACTAGTCATTGAGGTCATTGTATCAGCTTAAGAAAAATGTTAAAAACATCTGTTAAATATATGAAGAAAACATGGGAATGCACTTCTTTACATGAAAGTAACATTCTGGTGACGATTTCAGTTGATTTAAAAGTAAGTTGCAGCTGCAAAAAGCAGTATCTTACAAATACAGAGACATTTAATTTCTGTTCCTACCATTTGCAACATCATTCTCTAAACCTATATTTTTTAATTAAAAGCGCGAATCCATTAGAAAGCTAATGGGCTAACACTTAATACAAGGCCAAGAGAAATAAGAAGTGGAGTGGAGTTACAATTTTTTTTTTTTTTTTTTTTTTTTTTTTTNTTTTAGTTAGTGAGAACAGTTTTGGAGCTAGAAGATTACTATTCAATATGTAAACAATATATATAAAATGACTCTATTAATGGGTAGCTACTATAACATCTTTAAAAGAGACTTTGACATTTTTTTTTCACTATAAATAATAAAACTGAATTTTCTTAGACTGGACCTTCCCTAGGTGAGAACATTTCCAGGTAAAAACATTTCCTTTTCTTTAGTGATGAATTTCTGGCCAGTGAGGTCACGTCATCAGCTTAACTCGACAAAGTCCATGTACTGGGCATCTAAAGAAAGATGAGGGTCCTGTCAGGAAGACATAAACAAAATGTGAAGTTATTTCAAAGCCAGGGGAAGTCTGATATAGTGCTGAGAAAAGACAGATAAATTAGTATAATAATTCAGGATTAGGTAGGATGAGATCTTTCTTTCCCAGCAAAACTAACAATCTTTCAAATGTGATTAGAATAAATTATTTTATTTCAAGATTTAACCTACAGACACTCCATTTGCCTACATGAGCCAGTCAACTAGATATGTTTGGGTTGACTGTAGGAAAACGGATTGATGATGGCAAGCAAACTCAATTTTATAAAAATAAACATTTAGAGTACAACTACCAAATGTTTACAGATTGGCAAATATATCCTAGAAGATGTTGTTCATGTGAACTGTTTTCTCTCTCCTTTTTTTAAAAAGGTTAGCTCAAGTTTACCCAATATTTTTCTCAAAAAAAGTTCATGGGCTTTTCTTATGTTGGTCTAATAAAACTATCTGCTCCTCAATAAATCTAGTAAAAATGAGAAAACGGGTTCCACAAACAAAACATTTGTTTAAAAATAGTAAAAAAAGGCTTACAAACTTAATAAACAGCAAAAACAAAAGCAGAAATTGCAACAGCCTGGTTGGGATATTTACATAAAATACAGCTATGTATTTTATATAGTATAAATGTTGACATGTCTACACAATTTTAATAATCTGTATTTGTGTTTGAATTGAATTTGGAATGAGCTTTGAACAAAGCTGTACTAGCTACAATTTTGAAAATACAAGAGTTCTGAAAAGTAATGATTTGCCCTTAGCTCGTCAAGGAAAAAGAAAAGTCTTCAAAAATTCTGTGAATTATGTTCTCTGTTTTAAATATACTTCCTGTCATTTTTTGGTTTGTTTTTTCTAAAATTTGATTGCCATATTCAAATTATTCTATATTTTTAATGCAGAAACATGAAGTAGTAAAATATATTGAGTTTCACATTGGAAAATCTTTGGGCAATTGCATGAATTGAGATATTTGAGGAGGAGATATACAGCATACAAAAATGCAAACATCATTTTGTAAATAATATAGAAATAATTAAGAGTGTAGAGGTCTTTCTGCAGTTTTAGAGTGGCCTCCAAAGAACATTTTTTCATCATGGCTGTTTGAATCTCAAAAGAGGATAATAGCACACTTCTCTTTAAAAAAAAATATTTAAAAAGCATTCTTAAATTCATAGCACTTTCAGACATATAGTGAAATAACATGAGGTTTTAATTTGCAGAATTTTTCCTATGTCAAATATTTAATGAATTATTGTCCATCATTATGACTGAAAGCAGAGTTTAGCACTTCAACATGCTGTCTCACACATAATTTCTTTAAAAAATAAGAAAATAATGCATTTCATTTCTACCTGCAATATATTCTGATGAAAAGTCATACAGAAAATATGTATCATAAGCCATCTTCTTTTTAGACTTACGTTAAAATATTTTAAGGTTTACACTTACATCTACATAATGATGAAATAGTTGAAGTGAAAAGTTCTAACCTCTTTCTTTGCCCCTTTATAATTTATGCTATTGTTCCAAAAATATGTATGTTTTTCATGGAGTAATGCATTTAAGAAATAGTGTGTTTATGTAGAAAATGCTCGACAGTGATATGACCTCATAAAAAGACATAAAAATGTGTAGTCATGTGACAATTTATTCACATTATTCAAATTATTACTCCATAAGGTGGATTAAGAGAAGAAAAGTATAAATAAGTGCAAGAATTATGCGACAGATAAAATTACTCTCAGTAAACATTAAAATGTTAATAGGAATGCAACAAAGAGAGAACAAATTCCTCTACCACAGACTGAATTCACTTGCCATCCAGAAACACGTCTGAAGTAATTCAGAGGTTTGGCAAGAGCAAATTCCCATTGCTATTTTTCATGTAAAAAAATTAAAGACTGGGAACAGATTCAAGGACATGTTAAACAGCCATGTACAGAAACAGGACTTAATAGTGGCCTCCCTGAGTGAGTCCACCACCAGTGGAGAATTATGAAGAAATGAAAAAAGAACAAGGCAAACAAAGAACAAAAATTGAAATTCATTACCATCTCAGATTCTTCTAGTAATGATTACAATAATTTCACTACTATAAGGCACATCCTTTTGACTAAAATTTTGGCCCGAACCCAGAAGTGTGCCTTATAGTCCAGTGCGCCTTATATATGGACAAAATTCAGAAATTTGCCAACCCAGAAGTGTGAATCATGAGCCGTGGGGGGAGCCAGAAGCGCTGCAGCTGCCGGGTACAATCAGGCCCGTGGCGCCGCAGCTGCTGGGTGCAGGGGAGCCCGCAGTGCCATGGCTGCTGGGTGGAGGTGTGTTGTAACCCTGTACCCTGATGTACCCTGTAAACCCCAATGCTTTAAGAATGGTATGTTCCTTTAACCCTGTAACCCCTGCAAGA
>PYHW01009189.1:1106797-1121017 GCA_013186435.1 Turdus rufiventris | reverse complement strand
AAGGCGCACCGGACTATAAGGCGCACTTCCGGGTTCGAGGGAAAATTTTAGTCAAAAGGGTGCGTCTTATAGTCGTGAAATTACTGTAGTAACAAAAAGAAAGGTGGAAAGGTTTTTTTCTCCTTTTCTCCTTTTCAAGAGCAGGATCCATCTAGTAAAGAAGGCAAGAAAATTTTCACTTGATATTAATAAATATTTGTGCTAGCAATGTTGAGAACAATACAACTTCATGTGTAAAAATTGCCTACTTATTTCTGTCAAAGCTGATATCTGTGAAGATTATCTGATACTAATACTGAGAGCGAGGAAAATGTTTCTAACCAAATAACACAATAGAAGACTGAACAAAAAACAGAAGTCTTGAAAACTTGTTATAGAAAGAAAATAACATTATTACATTCGCTTTCAGTATTCTGCAATCTTTGACACCTTGAGGTTAATTTTTAAAAAATCTCTTTTGGGTGTTTTTTTGCATCTTTATCATTATAAATGGCCATGTTAGTAAATGTCCAATCACATACAGTAAATTAGCAGCAGACCTGAGTGTAGAACCAGCAGCGCACAGTTCCCTAAATAAATAAAAAAGACACAAATTGAATAGCTTCATTAGACTACAAATGATCATCTGTATCAACCATAGATATGAAGACGTTTTTGGGTGCATGTAGAGTCTAACCAATTTTTTGTTGTTGTTGTTTTATTCCTTTTGAATAGCACTTAATTCTGCTGTAATTTCATTTCTCCACTGGCACTGATGTGGTATAAGACCTTTCAGTCAAAACAGGACCATCACAATTTGACCATAGACATTAAATAGGATACTCTATACATGAAGTAATAACCACCTGTATTTAACCACATATTCACAGAATATTCTAAGTATATATCTAAACACTGAAATTCTGTCTGCTTATCTCTAACACAAAGCTCATTCTATACATATTTATTAAATATTTACTCTATACATATTTATTAAATTAAAACCCCTCTCAGTGATATATAAATATTTAAAACACAGATGGTAAGCTTGAAAAGAGTAAACTGCAACTATAGATCCTAGAAAATCTCTTGTGAGACATTGTAATCTGTTGGGAAACTTGTCATAACCAAGATATTTCCTCTTACTGTTCAGATCTTGGTTGACCTCAGCATCTGAAATGTTGTGAGCAGCAGTCTGTGATCTCAACCTTAGTATTTATTAATCAGCATGATAAAGGTAACTTGACTGCTTAACACATTCTTTGAGTGTTTATTAACCGTGACAGGGAGGAGACATTGTGCTTTTTTGTGTTTCGTCAGTGTACTGAGGATAAGTGACAGACTGTAGTCATTACTCTTACACTCAGTAAAAAATACTAAGACACAGTAAAACTTGTTTCTATGCATTTTGAATGGAACAAAGTAACAAATTTTGTTCAGGTATATATATATATATATATATATAGTCTTTAAAATGAAGTCTTATATTCTACTTCTCATATTTTTTTAATGAGCCCTTACAATCAAAGTTAGTGAGCTTTATTATTTCAAAGATGTTATACTTGCAATTTGCCTATTTTTGCCTAAACTCTTATCTTGAAAGAGTCATCTGAACATGACTGACAGGACTCTGTATAGGAAAGAGTGACATTCCAGTTTCTGTACGTGATCACAGAATCATAGGATATGCTGAGTTGGAATAACCATTAGGATCACTGGGTCCAACTTCTGACTCTGCACAGTGCACCCCAAGAATCACAGCATACATGTTGTCAAAATGCTTCTTGAACTTAAACAGACTTGGCAGTGTGACCACTGTGATTCTCCGTGGGTAAAAGACAAAATCCCAAATTTCAGCACCACCTTTCACTGTACTGCACTGCAGCCCTCTGAGATAAAAGTGATAGTCCAGTCACTGGTCTCTAGCCCAAAAGGCCCTTTTCCCTCTACTCATAAATCCCATTCAGGATCTTAAACCATCTGATTAGGCATTTTCCATATTTTTTTCCCTGACGTGGTGAATAACAAGGTAAAGTTCCATGCCATTACAGTTTTAATTTTTACCTTTATTTCACTGTTGCTAGAATTAACCATCTAACAAAAGACCTCATTTCATTTGCTTTCACATAAACTCCATTCTTCATCTTTCTAGTCTGGTACCCTGTTTGAGAGCTTTCTCGGTTCTGTAGTGAATAAGGTTAGGAGGGAATCGTGGAATCAGACAATCATAGAATCAGCTGAATTGGAAAAGACCCATAAGGATCATTGAGTCCAGTGTTTGGCCCTGCACAGTCCAATCACCAAGAATCACATCATGTGCCCAATAGTATTGTCCAAACTCTTCTTGAACTGTCAGGCTTGGTGCTGTGACCACTGCCCTGGGGAGCCTCTTCAGTGCCCAACTGGAACTCTTTGGGTGAAAAATCGTTTTCTAACAGCCAACCTAATTCCAACCTGACACAAACTTAGGCCACTCCTTCAGGTCCTGTCACTGACCACAGAGAGAAAAGAGATCAGTGCCATCCTCTTGCCTCCCAAGGAAGTAGTAAATGCAGTGGGATCTCCCCTCAATTTCGTATTTTCCAGGCTGAACAGACCGAATTACCTCTGCCACTCCCCTCATGGTCCTTGACCATCTTTGTTGCCTTCCTTCGGACACTCACAACTCCATGTCTTTATACTGTGGCACCCAAACTGCCCCCAGCACTCAAGGTGAGGCTGCCCCAGCTCAGAGCAGAGCAGGACAATCCCCTCCCTTGCCTGCCTGGTGATGCTGTCCCTGATGCCCCCAGGACACTCTTGGCCCTCCTGGCTGCCAGAGCACTGCTGGTGCCATGGACCAGAACCGCAGGGCCCTTTCCATGGCACTGCTCTCCAGGCTCTCATTGCCCAGTCTGTCTGTATATAAAAGACAATTTTTGAAGTAGAGTGCTTGGGAGGATCCTTAACCACATTGTAGCATTAAGTAGTATTAATAAAGAGCTGGTGGGTCATACACACATGGGTAAATATGGAATGTCTTTCTAAGGCCAATGGAGCTAGAATTACAGAGATGATATTTGATGCTATCACATACAAACTTTTATAATGTTGTACAATGAGATTGGTTGAAAGAAATTACATCTATTCCATTGTTGTCATGTTTTTACTTATTTCTTTCAGTCTCTTTCAGTGCATGGTATCTAGCTAGATACCTCCTCCCATATTGTGCTGCACAGAGAGGTATCTGAGATAATTTTTCTTGCAGAAGGACTAAAGTAAGTAATAACTATGAAATCTATCAGTTTAAGACACAGCAACACTCTGGCAGCAGTCAAGGGATCCTTCATCAGGTAAATGTCTTGAACTTCTGCTTCTACTCTCGTTCTCCTTCTCTGATTCTTTTACATTCAGCAGCTGGTACCTTTCATTCTACAGCTAAGTTGCCAACTATTTAACGATTTTGCAGTTTATCAATTTCTTCTGCCTGACGATTTTATTTAATATCCCAGAGCTCTCTAGGCTACCCTGTAACTATGAGGCCAAAAGAAATCTATCTGCCAACAGGTATAAAACTAACACACATAAATGTTTTAAAAATCTGCAGATAAAATAATAGTCAAACTCCAGTACAGAGAACCATATTGACCACCAGCTGCACTGGGAACTTCACCTATTTGTGATAGGGCTGGGTACTACTGCATGTTTTTTAGAGATGTGTTTGAGTATTGAGGAGATTCTATCCTCTTTTAATGGTTGGCACATTTTTGTAAAATATTATGTGTATAAACTTACCTTAGGAAAAAAATCTAGTAATTTCTAAATTAATAGCGCTAATAATTTTGATAATTTCTTTCATATGAGAATATGTTCACATGAAATATTAGTTCATTGTCTTCACACTCGATTAGAAAGGGATATGCATGCTGAGCAGCAGCATCCTTTCATTTACAGGTAAGATGTGAATGAAATACCTCAGTATTATCTGAAACCTTTTCCAGTTCTAGCCATCAATCTAGACCATTGTGAGCATCCAGGATAAAATATTCATCTTCATCATCTTGCACTGGTCATCTCAGGCCAATAACTATGGTTCAACTCTTAGAAGAAAATACAGTTCACTGATGCCAGGAAATAAGATAAAAAGTATCTTTCACTTAAAGAGAATGTCTGTGAAACAGAAAGTAGAAAACTGTTAACTCAGGTTCAGCTCTTTTTTTTTTTGTTTTGTTTTGGTTTTTTGGTTTTGTTTTGGTTTTTTTTTGTTTTTGTTTTTGGGGTTTTTTTTTGTGGGTTTTTTTTTTTTGTTTCAGACTGAAAACCCTATATTTTCCTAATAATTTCCACACATGACTGCACTGTTATGTATGTCTCTTAAATCATTAAGTCAGAACTACAAATCTCACTCACCTACTTTTATGATAGCTTGATGATTTTATATACTAAAACTCATATAAATCTGTTAAACTACTTTTCTTCCATAAGAGATATTATTTATTTATTTGAGTATTTTTTTAAAGAAATCGTAGTCACAATATAAAAATAAATGGTAAAGAAATGAAGAGCATAAGGATTTTAATTCCCATTGTTTAAAGACTGACTCAATATTTGCTTCCAAAAAGTTATTTTTCTTTCTATTTTTATTATTTTTCAGGGCTTTTTATTTTGTAAAAGTAATCTTCATGATAGCTTCATGCAGAAAGTCTGTACTATTGCAGGCACAGTGGGCAACAAATTTCACATTTTGGGAGAGGGATTTCTATGTGGAAATTCTACATAAAAGGGTGTTTAGAAACCACTATGGGTCTTAATATGTTACATTTGTGTGTTTGTGTCTTAATCTCCATGTGCAAACATCCAAAGAAAGAAAGAAATAACTTGTATGTTTGTCTGTGAGCGTTCAGAAGCACACACATCAGCCCCTGTATCGATCTATCTGTACACATATTTCCTGCTCTTTCTAACAGGGTGAAAGGACTAGTCACACCCTGTGACTAGCCTAATTCTGATAAAATAATGGCTTGCTGAAAGCCCGTGTAAAATTAGAAACCATGCCACAGCCTGGAAAAAAATACCTGAAGCAGAGTATCCATATCAGCTTCTCCCTGAGTTTGGCTCCAATTTCTTCTGTTTCTTTTTGCTACAATGCTTCATACTGGACCCTAAGGAAACAACAATTATATTTAGCACAGTCCTTATTCAGAGAAATTTAATCTCCTCATTATCTCTGGATGCTATAATAGGAATGCTGGATTGAACTGTGGTCTTCTGTTCAGTACTTCAGCATTTTAACCTTTCCTTTTCCAAAGTCATTTTCTCAAATGTATGAGATGATTAACGATAGAAGCTCTTTTGCTGTGTTCAACAGTCGTGTCCTTCTTGCTCATCTCTCCTTGCATCATTATAATTATGTTGCTCATGCCAATATTTAGGCCTGTGTCAGCACTTCCATTACAAACCCCAATTTTCTGGAGTTTGTAATAAGGCTGGTGCACTTGGCATTTGGCCAAAACTGAAGAGAACTGGAAATCACACTGGTCAGGCACTTGAAACCAAAACATGAACAGTGATTTGTTTTGGGCTGGGCTCCACATTTGGCAAGAAAGAGTGGCTGACAGCAAGTGAGAGTGAAGTAAAAGAGATCCAAGTGTCTGATAATACAGCTGAGCTTTATATAATGTCAGAGAACAGCACAAGAGCAGGTCCAGCTAAGTAAGAAAGTCTTTCATAAGACAGCCAAATAATGTTCCCTTTTTTGGAAATAGGCCAGTGTGGAAAAATAAAAAGGAGGAGGACCCACAGCATGACTGGGTTTGTAGCTCTCCCAATGCCAACTCAATAATTCATGAAAAAGTCCTTAACACAGTAATGAATACTATGTACATTTCTGAAACAGAGAACAAATTAGTAGGGTATTTAAAGAAAAATGAGTCCATTTTCAAAAGCGACTGGTGATTCTCTTAGCAGTGCCTTATTGATTTTATTTTTTTTAAGAGTGTTGAGAATTTTTTAGGATCCTTTGCACACCTACAATTTGCTGCTCAAACAGCACTTTGGCTCTTTAATTACTGAAATCCAAATAGCTGTAATACACAAACTACTGAATATGCAGATATTCAAGAGATATTCAAAGACTGGCGATACAAACAAAGAATGTATGTAAATAAAATTTTGTAAATTATTCTGTGGAAACATAATGTATTTATAATTTTTTACCTCCTATCAAGGAAGTAATAGAATAAGAGAATAATTAATAGCATAATAGAATAATAGAAAGCTTTGCTTTGGAAGTGTTCTTGACCATCATCTGGTTTCAACCTCCCTGCCATGTGCAGTGAATGGTCCACTAGATCAGCTCACTCCAAGGATGATTCAGCCTGGTCTTGAACACTTCCAGGGATGGGACACCCAAAATTTCTCTGACCAACCTGCTCCAGTGCCTCAAACCCTCTCAGCAAAGAATTTTTCCTAATATCTAAACCTACCCTCCTTCAGCATAAGACCCTTCCCCTTTTTCCAGTCACTACATGCTGTCATGCACTGTCCTTCTCCAGCCTTCTTGCAAGCCCCCTTCTTGACCTAAGTCTCTCCAAAGCTGCCTCTACTCCAGGCTGAACAATCCCAATGCTCCATCAAGTTATGGCATAGAGGTAGAGACAAAAAAAAGATGGGATCATTGTTAAATAGAATAATATACAAGCTTAATAAACCTTCTTTGGGTAATAAAGGTGCAACTTGACAATAAGCATGAAAAAATAATTCTAACTCCAAATGTTACTGAAATATTATAACTTTTATTCAGGATTCACAAGGCCATGGGTTTGATTTTGTTCAGAGTACTTAATGCACAATTTTTGACTTCTTGACAAGGCTGAAGACTAGCTAGAAATTAATATCCGGTGACAGAAGACAAGACAAGCCCAAGATAGAACAAATTACTTATTTGGATACTCATTCTCTTTCTTCCCCCACTTTCTTTCCTGTACTGATGCCTTTTCTGGGAGAGAAATACTGATTTCACACACATGCAAAGCAGATCAAGACACATGAACAAGTTAGTACTGAATAAATATGGGCTGAGGATACAATGTTTCAGCTGTTGATAATTGCCTATGTTTGCTATTCTTATCATTATTATTAAGTTATCTTCTTTCCTGATGCTTACTCGCTGTTCACACAGCCACACAAGCAGTTACTGTGATCATCTGTGCCTTCTTAGCCTGTACCTATTTCTCCACAAGTCTGGTCTGTCATTCATCCTCATGTATTTAATAGACCACATGCCAAGATACTCCTTTAGATTTGAACAACTTCAGTTCAGTCCATCTCTAATGAATATTTACTTCCATCAAATGAAACAGCTTTCATCCATAATTTCAAATCCAAATTTGTGGATAGTGCAGCCTTTAATGTAATAAAACCCACTAAATGTAAATATATCAAAACAAATAATTTTTAAAACTATTTTCAAGGAAGCAACAGAATCAGTAAATATTTAGAAATCCCCCTCACAATGTTTTAGCTATAAAGTAATTTGATAATTCTGAACAAGATTTTTCATCCTATAGAGTGATTCTGAGAAGCCAGAGCCAGGGTGCATAGGTAGAACAGGATGGATGAGGAGGAAGTCTTTCCCACCTAGAGTAATACCTGGATAAAGAAGTAATGGACCCAAAACACCACCCCTGTTGAGGACACAGCAGTGCTGCTCCATCTTCACATTCTTCAATGAACTTGGAACAGCAGTCTACAAATCAGTCTCCACACACAATTTTTAAAGACATTTAATATTTTCTGTATAGCAGTGGATTAATTCTTCTAATTACGCTTATGACACACCAAAGCAGGAAGTGGTTTACTCTGGTTTCAGCTTTTCTCTGTTAAATAGCCTATAGCTGCAAAGACCATGGCAGCCACTGCTGATGTTGAGGGAATCTGATGACCCTCCAAATTCCTATGTCCCCACATTTGGCTACAAGCCTGCAGCTCTCCCACATTTATTTCTGGAAACATTCCCCTCAATACCTATTCCCCTTTAGACCTACTATGGCCATAGAAGATATTTTAGAGAATTCTAAACCCTTGCAGATTCAGAAGCAATTTGAAAATGTAAGACTTCTGCTACAAAATAAAAGTGACTCCTGGGCTGGTTGCATTTCAGGGAAAAATATGTCTTTCTGAAAATATATTTAAATGGGATTATGTTACAAGGCAAAAACTGAGGGAAAAAAAAAAAAAAGCAAGTTTTAAAACTATTTGTTTGATTAGAAAACTGTGACAAAAAAGAATCACTGATATGTAATTTTATAATTTTATCAGGTCTTTACATGGCTTTTTGTATCATAAATGATTACAAAAGACTGCACCATGAACCTTCTGAAGTTATTTATGTTTTAATTAAATATCTCTTTGCAATGTCTCACAGAAATACAGAAATGTCGGTGGCATCATTTCCAATTTGGTTTTGGATCAGAGAAGACAGTATTATGAAATGAAAGTTTAACTTTCATTTCTCCCATCTTAAAATATTCTTGTTGAACACCTTTTTCTCACTCTAGAAAATTTCACTTCTGCTATCTGACCTGGGAGAGGATACACAATTTCTGTTCTGAACCTTCCCTTAATCTCCACTGAAGCTGGAGAAGGACATTTTTCTAGGGAATTGTCCTGCATAAAACTCATTCTAACTTTAAATTTTGTAAAGGGAATATAAAGGGTAGATGGGGAAAATGGAAGAACTTGTTGCCATGCAAGTTAAATTGAAATTAAGAGAATGTAGAAAACCAGTGATGAGAAAGAGAACCAGCTTTTTTCCCTTTCTAGATATGGATGGTATTAGAGAAAAGAACAGATTTTACTATAAATCGGGTCAATTTGTCAAGCCACTATATATTTTATTCCATTATTGTATAGCTGGTGCAGTCTAAAAGATTCTTTATTAAACCACTCAATGGAACAAATAGAACTGAAAACACCAATTTATTGTACTAGTGACTTACAACTATGCCAAGAAGTTGTAATTATTTATTTCTTGTAATTTTTTCTCAGCTTCTTTATTTAAAAGATATATGCATGTGTTTGAGTAGCAGTCTCCTTGTAAAACCAAAAAAACCCCCAAAACCAAAACCAGCCAACCAATTGAAAAACCCCACAAAATAAAACAAAACAAAAACCATAAAATCCCCCAACAACAAAAACAACAAAACCCACCCCAAACAACAGCAACAAAAACCCAAAATAAACCACTTTAAAAAAAAATAAAACCACCAAAAAAACCCCCAAAACAAACAACAGAAACAATAATAGCAACAACAAAACACCACCAAAAATTCAAAGCAAAACCCAATAAAACCCCCAAACCCCAAAAAACCAACATGACTGGGATCTGAACTTCAAAATGAAATAAAACAAAATTAGAAGTTTGAGACTAGACATTAATTATAAACTAGAATATATATCTATTACATGCTGAAAATAAAAAGGTACTTTTTTATGAATATTATTCTTGTAGCTAAAAATTATTTTCTTTGTCTTGGCAGTGACAAAATGCCAGTTTAAAAGAAGAAAAAAGGCCAGACCTTTCCAGAATACCTTACATTATGGCTGATACACCATCTTAATTGTCTCATAAGCCTCTTTGACATTAAAACATTGTGTCCAACTGCTTTATAGTCCCTCACAAAGTGATCTGATGTGCCCAAAAAGGCACAAGGAAAGCTGTACTCTCTGTGTTGGGATGGAACTCTGGACGTGTCATGATGGTATGGAAGGCTCCTAAGAGATTGTATAACTCCATCCATTTTATCACCTCTGTTTTGAACCATATTTCAGGTGAGGTAACACCTAAAGCCTTTCAAAGTGCTGTTCTAAGAAGCCAGCAATACCAGAATTTGCTATGCATTGGGCAAGCTGTTACACTCACTAATAAAAGGAGAGTGGTTGTAGATTCTGTGGGATTTGAAGTACAGAGACTTCTGTTTACACTGGAGATCATCAGAATGTGATCAGGTGTGATATTGGCTGTCTTCTGACAATGCCATTGTTTCAGTAGCACATTAGGGATCGGATGGATGGTTCTTCTCTTAGTTTGGGATTTATCAGTTGTCTTATTTTTTAAGGTTAGTGACAGTTATCTTGTATATAAGAAAATTATTATGCTTAATAGAAGTACAGTAATTTCACAACTATAAGGCACACCCTTTTGACTAAAATTTTTGCTCAAACCCGGAAGTGCGCCTTATAGTCCGGTGTGCCTTATCTGTGCTACAAAGTTCGGAAAATTGCGAACCCGGAAGTGCGACCTGCGGGAGCTGTGGCCGTGTGGGGGGAGTCAGGAACCGCGGGAGCCGCGGCCACCAGGCAGGGGAAACTGGGAACCAGCACAGCTGCTGGATGGGGAGAAGCGGGAAGAAGCGGCGCGGCCGCGGGGAAGCGTCGAAAAAGCACCGCGCAAAAAGCGACGAGAAAGAGGCGAAAAGTCACTGCGAAAAATGGTGGAAAATCGCCACAAAAAGTGGCAAAAAATGGTGGCGAAAAGCAGTGAAAAATTGCCGCAGAAAAGTGGCGAAAAAGCAGTGAAAAAGCGCCGCACGAAACGTTTGCAAATTGAGAACCTGCCAGTAATTCGCTACTTTGTTGCGTGCCACTCGGCTCCTCGCTGCAAAAAAATAGTGTGCCTTATAGTCTGGTACGCCTTATCTGAACTACAAAGTTGCTAAAGTTGCCAGCTCTCGGGGGGTGCACCTTATGCTCGTGAAATTGCTGTAATTTCTAAATACATTCAAAGGAATGCTTCTCCAACTTCCACCTTTCTTTATTTTTTTGATCTTTAGGGTCATTTTCACTGCCTGGTATGGTGACTCTGGATACCCAAGAAGATGGTTATAATTTGATGAACACATTTATAATTTGGTAAAGGACAACCTGTCTCACACACATACATGCACACACACTCTGCTGTTAAAATACAACATTGGTTTCTGAATTGACTATCATTGCTTTCAGAGCACTGCTGTCAAAATAGTACCCCTGGGATGTGATCACTAAGCATGTATTGCTAAATATTCAAATTGACAGAAGTGTTGGAAATGTGGCATCTCTCCAGAACTGCTTTGATAACAACTTATATAACACCCGGAGTAGGAATGAGAACATATAAAAAACCCATTACAAACTGCTCTTTTCACTGCTTTGGTGTTCAGTGCAATAATCTTTGAAGTTTTATTCTGTTTACCAATAATATTGAATAATAATTTGGATAATAATATTGGATAATTAATTCTAAACTGTATTTTTAGCTAAAAGGAAGCATGTTTTATACTCAAAATATGCAAGAAATTTTACTCAACACAACAATTATGAATTGTGGTTTTTATATGAGGCCCTCCTTTCAAGAAATTACATCATAGTGATACTCAGTTATAGGTAATTTATTTGTCATTTTCTTTTCCTGTGAGATTGGTTATACTGCAGATTCTATGGTTATTTGATGCCACTGGTTACCCTAATGGGGGAGTGTAACTGAATGCACTTCTCTTTTGTGCCAGGAAAGAAGTGTTCTTTTATGTTCAGTAGCACAGCATCAAGCAGTGTTTGCTACTTCAATTCTCAGTCAGAAGAGCTGAGCCATTATAAATGAAGTTATTAGAGCTTCTTGGGTTCTTGTCCTGGAAAATTCAACTTTAATAGCTACAGGATACCTCCCTGAATCAGCCTGCTTTCAGGGATTCACTTTGGATGTGATCACTAATGCCAAAGAGGGCTTCCTCTTGACAGAGAGAATATAGCTGCTCAAAAAATAAATTATCACTATAGACCATTAGTGAAAATAACCTGATTTTATTTTACTAGCTGCTGTAAATATTTACTTTGACAATCTACTTTATCGAACTATGAGGATACAGTTTTGTGTATGATAAGACTGAAGGTCAATGCTTGTTTAATAAACCCTAAATAAAGAATTATGTGATACACTGTACACATTTCACATCCAGTGATGTATTAATGCATCATTGCACTCTGTATAATCAGTTCAAATTACTTCCTTTAAGGAGATAGAGATTGTTTCCCTTGCATTTTTTTAAACAATTTAAATGCACTATTGGTTAAATGCCAGCAATCCAACTAACATTTAAGGTGAATACCATATTAGATCTACTGGATTTCATAATTTTCAGTGTCTTGGAGATAAATGAGACATAAACCAACTCACATTAAGTACTGTAACATGGTTTTAAAATAAATACCTGTTGATACTACTATCAAATAGGATGCCAGAATTGACAAAGGCACATATCTGGAATACTGACATAGCTTCAGTGTTTTTCCAAGCAAAGTTTCACTACAAATTCTCTGTTGTATTTTTCTTGCTTGTTTTTTTGTTCTGAAAGTCATCGAATGTGGACACATAAGGATACAGAAATAAATATTTATAAGCTACAGAACAAAACAGCTGTGACTGAATGTTTGATGTTGGATAGGAAATAGGTCCTCTGATTTGCATGGCTAGGCAGGAATATAGGGCTAGATACAATTTTCTTCTGTGCTGAGTTGTGCTACCTCTTTGCTTAATGTCATTAGAATTTCAGCTACTGCAAAAGCAGATGAAAAGATATTAAAATGGCCACTCTATCAGTCTGCCCTGGATATTAACTGGCTGAGTCCAGACATATGGATCCATTTCTGTATGCCTCCCAAAGCAGTCCCTGAATTTTCAAATCTTGCTAGAACTATTCTATTCCTCACTGTCCCCAGTTCCCTGAGTAACCCTGAACTTGAAGCTCCTACTTTAAGAAACTATGTTAATTTTCCACTTGAAATGTTTCTTATTTTTTTTTTAGTAAAGAATTGTTTCAAGCTCTTGATCACAAACATTGCTTTAATTTAAAAGATAAAAGATTGGTTTCGCTTTACTGAGAATTCATAAGGCAAAAGAATGCATAGGGAAAATATGAGCATGTTCATACAGGAGGAAAAAGTAAATTTTTTCTTTGAATACAATTTCCATTGTTCAATAAAAGGGAACTTATCTGTATATATAATAAATAGAATTAGCTGTCAAAATTGTATTAAATTGTTTTCTTTCAATCAACCTAAACTTACAGGATGACTGTTGGGATCAAAGTTGCTTGAAAAACCTGGAAATACCTGGGCTGTAACTCTACAGGATGTCCCTCTCCTGTGACAAGCTTCATTCTTTTAAAGAAGTTTCTGTTCATTCATGTCACAGATGGGAGCTATTTGCAGCCTATTCAGCTGAGTCTTAATATCGATATTAACTAGAAATAAGTAGTATCATGTAGGAAATTATAAAATTTCCCAAGAAATTCAGAATATTCAGGAGAAGTATCTAAACTTTGTCCTCTGATCTTGTTAAATTCTCCTAGTATTAGCCCAGATGTCAAGAAGCAAGCCATCATTAAAACTGTGGTAAGAAAAACAGTGTTGTTTTATATCCCTTTAGGACTGTCTCAATGCTTTAGCCTCGTTATATTAATCACAGTTATTATGGGATATGAACCAGGTATTCTATGATATTGGTAAAATGGTATAGTTTAATATTATTAATAAAAATTGGTTATGGCATTAAATGAGAATGCTCATGGTAACCACTGAGAAAAACTACATTTTAGAAGGGGTATTCTTTTTTTAAAGCAAGTTTTCTGTGCCATATGGGGAAACAGGAGTAACACACTTGAATGAAAGCAGCACCAGAGTTTCTATAAGGAGCAATAAAATCTGCTTCTCTGCTTCACCTTTCAAAAAACTCTAATACAGTGAAAATTACAAAAAAATAATAAATGCAAATTTTCTGTAAGAAGTCTGACCCAGGAGTTGTTCATGAGAGTAGCCAGTGACCTACAGTAATTTCATGAGATTATAAGGTGCACCGATTATAAGCCGCACTCCCAGGTGTTGTCAACTTTTTGTTCTTTTGTCCATATATAAGCCGCACCTGATTATAAGCCGCACCTTACAATACAGGTGTGATAAAAGGTATCTGTTCTATCACCATCTGTTGAGGGTGGGGGCAGTGATCCTTATCTCTGCGGGAGATATTCTGCTGATGGGCCATTGTTCTTTATCTTTTCACAACTGCAGCCTTCCTCCAGCGTGTCATTTTCTGCTAATGGCCCATTGAGTCCCACTGTGGGACTGATAAAATTACTTCATCACATTAGAAGTTGCTCCAGCCAGGGGGAAGAGCCCAACATTTCTTACCAAGATAAAAACAGAGGTTTTGGGACACTAAGGTAGCCCCTT
>PYHW01009189.1:1082948-1100709 GCA_013186435.1 Turdus rufiventris | reverse complement strand
CACTATTGCTGATGCAGGCCAGGATGCCATTGGCCTTCTTGGCCACCTGGGCACACCCTGGCTCATGTTCAGCTGCTGGCACCAGCACTTCCAGGACCTTTTCTTCTGAGCAGCTCTCAAGCAACTCTGTCTCCACACTATTGCATTGCCTGAGGTTCCTGTGACCCAAGAGCAGGATCCAGCATGGGGCCTTGTTGAACTTCATGTTACTGTTCTCAACACAAGATTCCTCTTACAGCTTAAATCTATTAAGTGCTAATCCACTGATACTTCTACAGAATACCCAAAATATCTGTAAGAGATTTTTAGAGAGACTTCAGCTTTATTGCACCACTATCAGAATAGTATAAAATTCGTATGACTGTGTGTCTACTCAAGAGAATTCTCTCTCTCAGTAACAAATTGAATCATAGGCAGATTCTTTCTTGCCCCCTACTGTTCTTATGCTCTTAAAAATTTGGGCAATTATTCCTTTGAGTTTGAACTTTATTTGTGGACCTAAATGTTAAATTTGTCACAGAATCTGGATGTCCTTATCAAAAATAGTTTTGCATCATAATTTTACTATCAATCTATGACCTCCAGTATTTCCAAATCCAAATAGCTGTATCGTTCCTTACACTCTCTTGAGCTCCCTTTTCATTCTCTGTTCTTAGTGCAAAAGCTTCTTTGGTTCCTGGACAAGAAAACAAGATATGCTGTTGTCTCACATGGTTTCAGTGCAGCATTGCAGTAGGTAGGATCTCTGTGTCCAGAAAGGGCAAAAGTAAAAGGGCATCTGCAAGTAAAAGTGACTACAAAGACAAGAAATCCTGATCAATGCTCACAGTTACAGCTTTGAGCACAGTGCAAGGTCTAATGACTTGATGTGCTACAGAGTCATTGTGGTGACAGACCCAGTGTGAACACATCTCTTTTTAGGACAGATAGATTCTGTTTTCATTCCTGCAACAAAGAATTTGCACTCAGGGATCTTGTGGTTCATCTCAACAGAAATGCTAGATAATAAGAAACTAGACAGCTTGAACTGTGCTTTAACCAAGAGGGGTCATGTGGGCTGTAAGGGGATCCCCTGCCAACGCTGTGTTTGTGGTGTAGAAACGACTAGGGTAGGAAAATACAGTTAATCTGCAGTGAGATGGATACAGCTGCACATACCGGGCACACAGGTTTCTGTGATTTTATCTGACTGCCTGACAATAAAAGATCTTGTATTTTTAGAGGATCCACGTAGTTGTTTCACAGAAAAGTGACATACCCTCTGGAACTACATATAAGAGCCTTCTCCCCCATACTAGGCTCTCTGTTTGGGCTACAACCACTATTCCTGCTTTCCTGCAGACCGAGACAGTATCAAGTTATCCACCCTTTCAACAGCTCCATGGCAGAGGTATTGAATTAGAATGAGATAGCTGCAGGTGGCAGCAGCTGCTAAAATATGGGTGGGGGGGAAGGAGCTAAGTTTGTACTGACTTTATCTTTTTTGTTTGTCTGTTTTATTCAAGCAGTATCCTGATGATAAAGTTTCATTGTATTGTGGAATGGTAAAGTTCTTTTTTCCCAATAAAACAAAACCAAAAAACCAATCAAACGAAAACAAAACAAAAAAACCCAAAAAACCCCAAAAAACCCCCTTAGCCCTTTCAATAAAAAGGAGCTGAAAACACTTCAAGCATGATGCCAAGGAAAGATTATGGTACATGAAATACAAGTGAAAGGAAGGCATTCAGATTCTGAAAATACTGCTGGGGAAAGTGCTTTTGAAATATTCTGTAGGGAAATCAGGTGATGCACAAACATACATCACCAATAGGTGATGGTTTATGATTGGTAGCAGTTACATAATGGATAAGCAGCAGTTAACTAGAGATCTCAAGTAAAAAAGTAGTAGTAAAAGCACTGTTCCTGCCTCTTCTGTTCTGAACTGTGAGTGTTCACAGTCCAATCTAAGCAGCATAGTACTGGTTTTGAAATTTAACAGTCAGGCAAGATTTTGAATAGATATTTGATGAGTGAAAACATACAAAGGGACTCAGTTTTCTCATGCAACATATATGAATAAAAAGTTGTTAAGTCTATAAAATTAGTACCAGACATTTGGGTTTGAATTATCAGTTTGTCATCTTAGACAATATGGCACCAGCTAGTTTCTGTTATCCATCCATTACTGATGGACCATGCATAATGACCTTCAGTGTTACACCCAATAAGATTATTGGCCAAGAAGATTATTGGTGGATCAAGATATCTCTCTGCCAAAAATAGTGAATTATGTAGACCTAATATTTTAAAGAGAAGACAGATTCTTATCAGATAAACTATACGCAAAAGTGCTTTTTTCTCATTCATTTGTTGCACGCTAGTAAACAGCTCTAAGTAAACAGTTATTTCTCTCCCCCTTTGGAGCTATAGCTGTGGTGGTAATAGTTGACAAGACTGTTCAGCACACATGAGGAATAATTTCTTGTGGTATTTTAGCAACTGACCTACCATGTCGTTTTACTGAAATACCTGCAGGTTTTTTTAAGTCACGCCTATCATTATCCTGCAAAGGAAGACAACCCACCTGTAATTATGCAATAATTATATATAATTTAACTGTGGCAGATAGGAAGAAGAGAAAAGATTAATCTCCTCGGCAAGCACCCAATATTACATAGAAATAATTAGGAATTGAAATAATAAAGGATGCTTTTAAGCACTATTATGAGTAATTTTGTTGTTGTACATATTCTAAATCCAAGGAATTAAAACAAAAAATTAAAAGACAAGGAAAACCTGAAAGAAAATTAATAACGTATGCTATTTCATCTAGATGAAATAAAAGCATATACACTTTGTCTAAAAAACTTTTGGATATGGCAAAACATAGGGAATGTCTACACCTTAAGAGGGAAAATAGATTTAAATTCAATGGTAATTAATAACAGAAACTTTATTTTTACTAACAGAGCATGTATTCAGATTGCCTGGTGTGAAATAGCATTTTGCACTGACCTGCTTTCACATGTTAAATAGCTAAGCTTGGTTTAGTGGTGACAGGTGTAGACCTTATGGTTTTCACTGACAATTCAATCTGAAATGATGGGACATTAGTCACTCATCAATTAATATGCTGAATGTGATGCATTCTACTACCTCATCACCTATTATTAACTAAAGTAATTAACTAGTGTAAAACAAAGGTGGACAGATAACTTTAGTATCTAGTTTGGCATCAAGAGGTATCTAACTTTCATCACAAAAGTGGCCTTAGAAACATTTGTAAAGCATTGATGAGAATTCTGTCGAGGAAGTTTCACTAGCAGCAGGGGCTCTGAAAAGAGAATGAATGCAAAGCTTAGATTCCAGTTTTTCTATTCTAATTATATCTTAAAACCCCTGTTGATAGCTTACATGAGAACTTCTGACTTTTATACCTACTGGAGCAAGGTGTAACTGCTGAGAAGACTCTTGCTCTGTCTGTTTCCAGACTTGCTCATAAACTAACCTATTATTCCTAGTATAAGCTCAGTAGAAAGTCTCCTTACTGTACTGCAAGGTCACAATGAGGTTTCCCTGGAGCCTTCTCATCTCAAGCCTAATCTACCCCACCTCTCAGCCTGCCTTTGTAGGACAGTTGCTCCATTACTCTGATCATCTTCGTGACCTCCTCTGGACCTTCTCTAACAGGTTCATGTCTTTCTTGTGTTGAGGACCCCAGAGCTGGATGCAGCACTGGGAACTGACAAGGGTCAGTAGAGATACAGATCCACCACCTTTGATCTGCTAGCCAACTAGTTTTTGATGCGTCCAGGATGCAGCTAAACATCAGGGTTGTGAGTGGACACTTTTGGTTCGTGTCCAGCTTCTCATCCCCATGTCCAGCTCCACAGGGCTTCACTCAGTAAGTTCTTCTCCAAGTCCTGGAGACTGCCCTGACCTAGGTGCAGGTCCTTGCACTTAGACAGGATGAACATCATGAGGTTTCCTTTGGGGACACTTCCCAGGAACCCCAGATGGTAACCCAGCTTTCTCTTGTATCAACTGCACCACTCACCTACGTGCCATCTGCAAACCTGTTGAAGCTGCTCTTGACCCCACTGCCTGTGTCACTGATCAAGATAATGAAAGGCACCAGTGCCAAGACAGAGGGACACCACTCATCACAAGCCCCCACCTGGACACACAGGCACTGAACACAGCTCTCTGGCTGTGTCCATCCAGCCAGTTCCTTATACACCAAACAGTCCACCCTTCAAATCCATGTGTCTCCAATTTGGTAATAATGGGGTCATGTGGGACCCTGTTGCAAATCTTCTGTAGAAGTTTGGAGAGATGACATCAGGTGACCTTCCCTTGTCTGTGGCTGCAGTCACTCCATCTGTAGGAGGCGTTCAGATGGTCAGGTACGATTTGCCCTTGGTGAAACCATGCTGGTTACCTCAGATAACTATGAAGAGATAACTGTGAAGGGGATTACAGCTGGTTTGTGAGCCAGAGGGAGTTAATTGATAAGGTTTACTTCTGAAAGGAATTTTACCAAGGCAATAGAGGGTAGGGGAGGGGAGGGGAGGTGAGGGGAGGGGAGAGGAGGGAGGTCACCCAGGTCTTCCTTCCTCCCTCATTTTATAAAAATTGGAGCCACGTTTCATTTTCCCAGTCAGTGGGATCCTCACCAGAGCACCATGAATTTTCAAATACCATAGAGAGTGACTTGGCAACAATATCAACTGCTTCCCTCAGGACCATGGGACACATGTCACCCATTCCCACAGACTGATGACTTGTTCTTAAAGTGGTTAGCCAATATTGTCCTAATCCAAGTCCAGTATAAGCAGTGAAGACGTAGGTTTCCTAAACACACAGCATCTCAACCCTTCAGATGGTCTTGCTAGTCTTGGAAAGTGTTGAAAATCGTCCAGAATCAGATATGCCATTCTCTCAGTGTTTCGTATAAACATTCAAACCTTTTTGATTGCCGTCAGGCAGACCAAGCCTAAATAAAGAACACTGAGTAGCAAAACTGAATTAATGCAATTTAGACCTGCCCCAACCCTTTTGAATTATCTCATAGATGTGAGCTACTATTCAAATCGAGGTTCCTATGAGTCATTTTTAATTAAGTTAATGAAGAATTATTTTTTCTACAAAAACATCAGAGGTACCCAATTTATATTTCTGGTAACCCCATTTTGGGACTGGCAGGCCCTCTGTGTTCAAACAACTCTCTTCAATTTAATTTCCTACCTCTTTTAGGTCTTCCATTTGAATGTATGAGTCTTTACACTATGAGTATCTGTGATCATTTTAATGATTAAGCAATTGAAAAACATTTAAGTATGTTACCAGAAGAGTTATTTTGTTAGACATGACTTTTGTTCCAGATAGGAGAGGTGAGATAAATTATTCTCAGATTGAAGACTTCAACCAAATTTCCATTTCTGTCTCCAGCATTTCATTTTAAATACCTCAATATTATACAATGCATACTAAGGCATACCCTAATTATAATGGAATTTGTGGAAGGAACACACAATAAATAATATTCTAATATTTCACTTGGATTATAATCTACTATGTACTGAACTCAGAGAATATTAGAAACCCTTTCCATCAGACTTCAATGAAAAAAATCAAGAGATGGAAAGTCCATAATTTCTGTGATTTTTCAAATGGCTGAAGTCTTTTTTACACTCATAGCTTTTTTCCCAGTTTATGTGTCTGATTAGAGCTTCCCACTACTGTTTTTTATTTTACCTCTACCAGTTAGAGTAAGATATCACTAATATCTTGTTTCCAACGCATAATCAAATTACTATTCAGTTGTCTTTCTGTGAAGTTAAACAGACTGAACTTTTAAGAGTTCTTCTCTTATATGATATCTTCTACAGTGTACTTCTACGCTATCTTCTCTGGTTGACTACCTTTTTTTCATGTAGGTATCCAAGAATTAATTCTTGCTAAGCCGTGTTCAAGTCTCATATACCATAAACCCTGGATTTTTCTTTCCAGTCACAGAAATTGCAGAATCAAAGTTTCTCTCATGAAGATGTTGCCTGTGTTCACTATTCATTAGCAGATTACTTTATCCTTGGGTGCATTAAAACACATACTGGATGAGCTGTCCCATTTTACTTGATGACTAATTATGGTTGCCTGTCCTCATCAATATTAAAAGTTTATCATTTTTGTGTCATCATCAAGTTTTAAGAGCAGGGATTTTGAATTTACTTGCAGATCATTTGTTCAAATGTTGAGTAGCACTGGGTCTCTGTGGAATGCCAGCACAAATTCTTCATTTGACAATAATTCACTTTGGACAAATACTTTTTGAAAACCATCTAATAACCAAATTTTAATATGTTTTATTGATACAGCATAATGCTACTGTCTCAAGCAGAATGTCATGTGATATTAAAACAAAACTTGTTAGAAGTCTAGGTCTTTTATGTCTCTGTGATTATCTTCATCAACCAAGCTGGAATCTTATCAAAAAGAGTATCATATTTGTTTGACAGGCCCTATTTAAACAGGAAAGGGAAAAAAAAAAAAAAAGGAAAATCACTCTCATGTCAACAAGCATTAAATATATGACAGTTCCTCAATCCCTCTTTAATTGAATACCTCTTCAACTTTTCATGCCACTTAATCTAGCATGCTGATACCCTGTCAGCTCTGAGGTATCACAGTGGAGAAGCTCACTGAAATTTGTCAGCTCTCCATCAAGTAATGAACACAGAAAAATGAAGACCTTTGGTCCAATGAATAAGCCAGAAATATTTTCTGATATATAGGTTTTAGAAAGTTAGACACCTTTTTTCTTTTATTCCTAGAATTTAAAACCCTTTTTCCCCATTTCAATTTTTAAAGTTGAATACCAAAGTGAAAGTAAAGTAAAAATGCCAAGAAACATATTTTGCTTTGAAAATACATAAATAATTCTGAAATAGATTTAAGTGAATATACTCATCACCATGAATGATTTCAGGTTGATCAATTAAGCATCTCTTTAGAAATGTGGAACTTCAGATGAATTCCAAATTACATGGTTGTTATCTATTCTTGGTAAATGAAAGAACTTTAGAAAACTGCTACAATTCATAAACCCTATTTAAAATAATAAGGCATTTTTATATCACCAAATATGTGAAGCTATTTAAGATTTCACTTCCTATTGGGTCGGAGAAAAGCCTATCATATTTGAGAAAAGGCTAAATTCCTTCTGGGAATTTACATTCATTGCCTTGAAAAATGCATTGCATTAGAAGGACTTTTTAAGGCCCACTGTGAATTTAATAATAATGCATAATAGTATAAAAACTGTAAAAATCTCCAAAACCTGACAATAAAGAGTAGGAGAAAATAGAAGCAAATTAAGACTGTGTTGTTTGAAAAGAACTTCTGTCTTAAGAGGCCTAATTCTCCTTACATGTCTAAATAATTAAAGACACGGTGCTTTTCAGGGATTAATGATGCATTTCACTTCAGTTCACAAGGCAATTGTAAGTGCTAAAGAGTATAATAGAAAAAAAAATGAGGTTCATAAAAAACATGAAATAATTCTGTGTAACCCTGCCTAGTGTTTATGTCATCATTTAAATTAAATGTGACAGGACCAGTAAGTCTGGAAATTTTCAGTATTTGTAAATTGCCTTGAAGTATTTTGTCTCTTTAGAATTTTTTTACCCTATTGCTGAAAGAAGCTGACTCCATGTTAATCCAGCTTGGTTTTTTACCAGCAGTTTTGAATAAAAGTAACATATGTATGTATATCACACTTTCCTATGGGGAGACTAATTCCTCTGTGATCTGGGTCACTTGTCCTCTCACTTTGGGAAAATAATTCCAACTAGAGTACATGAGTCCTGTCCCTTTTTATCAACAAAGGTGTAGCTGGAGAAGGAATTTACCTCTTCAGAGAACACAGCTGCTTCTGAAGGATCCTCAGTTGGAAAGGCCTCACCCAGCACATTTATGAGAGAGAAAACATGGGAAAGGGAACATACATTTTTGGGAGCAGGGAAAAATTAGGTAATAAAAAAAAAATCTATAATATTTATGGAGGTGAACTATTCTATTGAGAGGATAAACCTATTCTGAATGGCTGCTACATACATACATTATGATGAGGATTTGTCACAGATCAGGACCAGCATACATTTTATGACTCAGTCAGTATTGCCATGGTGCTAAGTCCATATGTAGGGATACCTGGTTGTCTTTCCCCTTTCTCCTTCCCATTCTTCTTTCTAGGGAAGACCGGGTAGGCTTTCCCTACTCCTCTGCTGCTGTGCTGGTAGCTGGGGTGTCCCACTCCCTTGCTGTGGTACCTGGTTGCCTGTCTGTTTCACGAAACTGAATAGGATTTGGACTTGAGCTCAGCCCACTCCCATGTAACTTCTAGTAAGCCTTCTGGCAGAGTTCTAGGCTGATTCAAATGCTGCTCATACCTGGGCAAGCTCTGGATGATGATTCAGATGTTCCTGAAAACCTTTATGGGCAAGGCCACTTATTTTACAGTGCAAGGAAACAGACTCAGGCCTTGGGTTCTGGGACAGAAGACAGTCACTGACACCCAGTGTCTACATGAAAAACTACTCTTCCTCACTTCCAGGATCCCTCTGTAATGACCTGGAAACAAGAAGCAGAGCTATGAAGTGTGTCCACTCTCAGTGTGTCCATCCAAACTCCATGGTGTCCCCTTCTCCTGCCCACTGGTATGCCTGGTGGGTGCCTGGGCTGTCACTGGCACCAGGTGGTACAGGCATGGCTTCACTCAGGGACAGGGAGTGAAGCAGAGCTCCAACACACATTTCAGAAATAGGGAGCTCCAGTTTTCAGAAATTCTGAAAGAGTTAAGCACATTCCAGCATTCTCAGGTAGGGCTGTGATGCTTTTAATAGAGATCTACAGAAGTAAGGGCAGTTTCAGGGTCAATGGATAGCCAGAAGCAAAAGTTGGAGACAACACCAAGAAGAGCCAAAGACACAAACAGAACACATAGGTACAGGTGTGTTTATTCAAGGTCACGCACGAACTGTAGAGTAGGAAATTCTGGGAAGAGAACCCAGATTGTGGGAATTAGACCTGGTAACCATCATGAACTATCTTTCCTCTGCATAATGCATATTAGAGTAAGAACTGTGAGAAATATTACAAGAAGGATTAAGCACATCAAGTATAGGTATATGTACTACATAGGCAGATCTTAACAAGAATACCAGAAAATAAATTAAAAACATTCACCAGTTAAGTTGGCCAAGCACATCAGAAAATTGAACCAAATTCATTGCTGCTGCAATTACATTTGAAGCACTGGACAATTTTATCTTTGTAAATGTCTAAACCCTCCACCTCCTCTGTAATAATTGCATTAAAAAAGATGAAATACAACACATGCATCTTTCAGTTAAATGGCCCATTAATCTCCCAAGGGAAAAAAACACCAACCAACCCACTATACAACTTTTATTTCAAGAGATTTTTTTTCACTTCTTCAATGAAAGTCAAATAATAAATCATTCTCTGAATGACACCATATAAACGACTATCTGAAATGACTTATGATTCTACAGCTATTTATTTCATAACAATGAAGACAAAATTAGGAGATTTTGAATACTTTACAAGAAAAATTCAATACTAAAGTTTTCTCTCAAATATAATAGTACTTAATTTATGACTTCCTAATGTGCTTCAAATCCATTTAAGAAGAAAGTCTGAAATTTATAGGCATACATCTAATAATCAGATTAAACTCTAAGCATGGTAGACCTGTCATATATAATAGCTGTAAAATTACAGTTATGCAGTAGATGCATCATACGAAATAACCTTGGGCAAGTCTCAGAAGCGGAAATTTGAAGTACTTTCTCACTTTCCAGACCTCACTATGAGTATTTAGTGAAGTGAGTGCTTAGTCACACCAAAATGCAGCCATTTGCCGCCCTGGAGAATCTGTGGACCAGAGCTGAAGGATTCACTGTGGTTCTCAGTCATACTTTCTTCAGTCGCTTTCCAGATTTGTACTCATGGTCAGCAAACATGATTTGGTATGTGCAGTAACAAGAGCTGGTTACAACCACACGGGTGAGCACAGCATTTTCATTACGGAGAGGAGTTTAAATAGAGCCCCTGGATGCTCTAGGAGCTAAGCTGTGCCTGCCATCCTTGGGTGCATGCTAGACCTGCCAAAACAAAACAAAACAAAAGATTGGGCTCTCCTCCCCGATCATGTTTTAAAGGCAGCCTTTGCCGTGTCATCACGACTTAAAGGGTACTGCTAAGGAAAAAAATAAAGTGGTGCCAGTCCCCAGTGCACAGAGATCAGACATGTCCCTGTGTGACAGCTCGGTAATTGCAGACAGGATACTCCTCACACCTTCTCTGGGCTCCTTTTAAATGCAACATTTTCTCTAACCCCAGGCATCCAGACTATGAAAGGCACCTGCATGACTCAGCACTGAAAGTGGTGGTGTCCCTACACTGAATATGTTCCAGCTCTGGCCTTTTTGTAGCAGAGAAATTGTAGGTACACTATAAAAGGCTAGCAGAGTTTTCTGTGAATCCTTAGTGACTGCTTGCTCAGTAGCAGTTTTGTATTCACATCGTCAGAGTTGCTCTCACCGTGAATTAATCTTTCAGCAGAAATTATATCCTTTTCATCACTAACTGCAGTGCCTTCTATTAAGAAGCACTCATAGAAGGTATCAATCCAAGCACTTCTTGAAAGAGCACCCTAAGAAAGGAGTTGTTCTCAAGTTAGACTAAACTGTTCATTGAATAAAGTAGAAGCTGATACCCACCAACACCTAAACAAGAGAGCAACTTGAAACACCTTTGGTGAATTCCAGAACTCCCATTGGTCTTAATTAGGACAACTGAAAGGAACTGTTAATTTCAATCAGCTGGTGAAAGGTACTGCTGTCAAAATCAGTCAGGTTTTTGGAGTTCAGTTTTCAACGTTTTCAGAATTAGGCAGTCTCACACAAAATATACTGTTTCCCTAGAAAAATACGTGTATCTTTTCTTTTTTATTAGAGGTTATGTATAGTGGTATGAGACCAGAACATATGTTAAATCTTATTTTATTTCTGGGTAAAGTCTCTGTGTTTCATCAAGAAGAGCCAGAATTTAATAACTAAACAATCTACGCAAAAAAAAAAGAGTTGCGCTTATTAAAAGTAATTCTAAAAAGGGCTACTGGGTAATCTACTAGTAACAGACAATTCTAGACGTTTAATTCCTTGGATACCTATTTGCTGTGAAGGAAGACACCTAAAACTTTTTTTGTATTTATATTCTGATGTTCTAGGAACTTTTGAGACCTTGTAATGTGAGTATTAGTTTGTTTTTTCCCATGACTTCTTCAGTTAAAGTACTTTTTTCTCACATAACTCTCTTCCCTCACAACATATATTTTTGCATAAAATATAGTAAGATGTGTTTTGATGACCACTTAAAATACGTTCAGCTGAATAGATTTTCAATGGAATCACCTACTTTGATATAATGAGAAAGATAAAGTCAATCTAGATATGACATGCATTGTTACCTTGTTTAAACTGCAAAGTACTTATATTCAAGTCATACGTAGACTGTTAGAAAAAAATAATTTAAATCTTGAATTGCTAGCAATGTAAAAATAAAAAAAAAAAAAAGAAGCATCAAATCTGAATCAAATTAAAATTAAAGCTATACTCTTTGAGAGTGTAGTTATGGGTTTTCCAGAAGTGGCTACAGATTCCTCCAATTTTAGAAACAGCAAGCAGCAACGTAGTAATCCAGTAAGAGTCAGAAGAGTAGTTAATGCACATGAGAGTAGGTATTTGCACTCTGAATGTTCTGAATAGATTCAGAAACAGTGATGAACTCATGGGTAGGACACAAGGAAAATTTAAATGTAAAAATTTACTCCAGTATCATCAGGAAAAAGCCTCGGGGGAAAAAATAAAATAACCATAAAATGGAAAAAGAACCAAAGAACCATATGAAGAATGTAATGAAAGTGCTGGAACTGCCTGCTTGGCTATGTCCCTGCTTGAAATGTTTTTACAAGGGCATCCTTGTTACTAGAGTGAAAAAAAAAATCGTAAATGTTAACTAGAAATCATTTTCCTTCATCCCACATCTTTCCCCTTAGTAAATGAAGACAGGATGAACAGCTAAAATTACTAATTGGTTTACTGATCAGTTGTAGTTTGTTCGATTGATTTGCAATTAATTCTGGTTTGTGGTGCATAGAAGAGGAAGGTTGGCGCCAACCTTTGAGGCAGCTGATACTCAATATCCTCCAAGAGAGCTGTGGGTCAGAATATCAATAATCTGTTTTGAAGCAGCTCCTGAATGTATTGAGACTGTGTCTTGTGCATTTGTAAGAGCTCTCAGGAATAAAAAAAAAAAAAAACAAAACAAACAATCTGCATTTTGTTAATAAAAGTATCTCTCTGCAAAGACCGGATATTTTTTACCATACAATTAATATTTTGTGCCATTCTGATTTAAAAAAAAAAGATTAAATACTTTCATAATCTGTAATAGTATTGGTAATTTTCATGATACGTGCTTATATCACACATTCATTCATTTTTTCAGGCTCTTTGCAGGTCAATAGCAACTTTAAATTAAAAGAAAATATATGTTTTTCTTCACTGACATTAAAAAATCATGGGACGTAATCCTATTAAGAACAAATATATATGCACAATGTCTGAAAGGTAAATCACTTATTTCAAGACATATGGAGTCCTGTTTAGAGTATAATTGATTTTTTAAAGAAAAAAATTCCTTCAATTAAAAAAAAAAAAAAAGAAAACCAAAACCACAATATATCAAAAAACAAAGCAATTAAGAATCCAAGCATAGATTATTTAAAATGGAGTCAAGAGGAAGCTCATGTTTGAAATTATTATCTCTTCCTTGTCCCTATTTGGTCATATTTGTAATGTGATATCAGATATTTTCTTTAAAGAGCATGATTTAAATTTCACTGTAGTATTCACTTGATATACAGAATCCTTTCCTGGATGCCTTTTACACAGTGTATAATTTCTGCTTGAAGAGAGTTTCCAGATAGAAATAATAATATTCTTTTCCAGTGATACTCTGGATTGCTTATTCTCTTATCATTAATATAAGCATCCTATTCCTCAGTCCAACATGCAGTTTTTTCTTTCTCTTGCAGTTTGCCTATTTAATAAAAAAAGTCTCTGAAGCCTCTCTAGAAAATGTGTCCTTTTCTGTACCTTTCAATTAAATTTCCAGGTATTTTTACTTTATCTTTTCCTGGTGCCCCAAAGTGATTTTTTTCTGAAATTACCTTTAATTCCTTTAATTTTCTATTTTTTTTCTGTTCAGGCCTGAAATCAATATCTAATGATTGTATTTTATGTGGGAAACATGTTAGGAAATCATATTGATGCCTTCTTATTGTAGTATATATGCATTTTAATGCATACGAAGCCTAATTTTTAAATATTTTTCATTTCAATATTTGTGCAAACAGCATAATTTATAGCATGAAAGTGAAACTTATTTGAGCTTTAAAAAAAAATCTTTTTCAGACATCTATTTCAAGACACATTTATGTAGCATCAAAAGTACAAAAATGGATGAGTACAGGAGAGATGAATGGCTATTCATTGAGACTATTTTTTGAGCTCCTAATAAATAAAACACCTGATTAAAGCTATAGAAGAGAAGTGATAAGGAAAACTGAACTGAGTTTCCATGCTACTTAAGACTTTGGCTTTTCACTGTAAATGTGATCTTGTTTCAAGCTGTGAATGAGTTTAAAACTTCATGTTAGTAGCTGCATAAGAGATACTGTAATAGTGGTGGATCATTCCCGTGAGAAAGGCAGGCAAGGCTTGTGTCACTCCTGTGTAAGAGAGCTATCTGTCACAGATGTCACTTTATCTGATTGAGACTCCTTAGCTGCTGCTATACTTGCACCCTTCTCTATATCAAGACCTTTTGCATCTACAAGCTGCCAGCAGGGGAGTAAAAAAAACCCCTCTTCTGATGAGATAGCATTGAGATCTTTGTGGCTTTTTGTCTCAGCATTTAAACAGAGGATTTAATTGGCTGACATTTGAACTTTGAAAGAATACAAATTCTTATGGGATGTGGTTTTTTTTTCACTGTATAACATAACCTTACCATCCTTTTGCATTTCTTATACCATTAGCCCTGTACGTAGTCAGTCCAGATCTTTTTTCTGATACCCTGGCAGAACAGTTGTATATTTTTGTTGTTCATAGCCAAGAATTTTGTGATTATTTTGATGAATAAAAAAGCAGTATTGAGATCTGTTCAAATCGTTCAAGTGTAAAATGAAGAAAACAAAAACTGTTGAGAACTTGATTTTTCTCCTAGTATTTGATTTTGATGGGCTTTTTCCCTTGCAAAAAAACTGAAGATGAGGAGCACACAATTCATTACTGAATAAAATGACCTTCATTATGAGACATTTTGTGAGCCACATGTTCATGTGGTAAAGGACAAAATGTACTAATGTCTGTAAGACAGATTGTGAAACAGGTTTCACTCTACATCTTCAGCACATACATGTGCATCCAGCATCAGCAGCTGAAATTGTTTGGTCCAGGCAGCTGTCCAAAACAATTTTTGTAAAACTTACTTTTGATACTGGAGTAGATATAACTGGCGTCATTGCCTTCACTGATTTATGGGAGGAGTGGGAATCTGGTTTTACTCTTGCATCTCTTACCAGACCACAAATTCAGAAAGTAACAACATTACTCTCATTTGCTGATCTGTTATGAATGTGCGTGGTTTTATGATGAGAATAATGCAGTAAGGCAAAAAAACCTGAAGAATGAAGGAGAAATTGAGGTTGTTGCAGACATTCACTCTATTGTTTATGATTGTACATGTAAAATTTATGGATTTACCACTTCTTTGTAATGTATTTACACAAGGAAACTCTCTTATAAATCATCTGTTTTCCAATAGGAACATACATTTTTCACCCTAATCTCTACTTGAGTTCACTGAGGTAAGAAGGGGTCAAATGATGAGCCCAGTGTTACATGATGAGTCATTGAATGAACCAAGTGCTAGGATCCTCCTTGCCCCTGGTCCTTTATATCAAAAAGCTACAGGGGCTTTGTGTTGCTTCTTTCATTTGCCTTTAAATCCAAAGTGTTAGTTAGAAATGTTCTCCATTAAATCTTTCTTTGGCTCAGACAGTGCAAGAAAATACAATCCTTGAGCTGGTCTGTTCTTCTACTGCATGTTTCCCTGTTTTTTTCTGAGACACCCTTTCTGCTGAGATTTGTTTACTGGCCTCCATAAATCAGCATTCACATCAGATGTGGTAATGAAATCCTAAGAGAACCAGACAATATTTCCACAGCTGTTAAGTAGTTATCTAAAGATTTCTTTCTTTTTGGGCTTGATTCACCACTGGGTTTCCTCAGTTTTATACTGGCCTAAGTCTAATGGGTTCAAATTGGTTGCAGTAAATCAATGCACAGAACTAGTCCCTGACCTGGTGTAAATCAGCAGAGCTCCATTGCATCCACATGCAGCTATCCTTATTATTACCAGCTAAAGCTCTATCCCATGGAGTTCAGACAAGCCCAACCATGTACATGCTATTGTACCAGGTTCAGCTGCAATGACCAGGTATTCCCAGGTGTAGTGTTAGAGTTACACTTCCAAAAATGAAAATCAGATTTGATTAGAATGATAAAAGAGAGACACTTTTTGTGTGTGATAGTTTTGTCGTCATCTGTTTCCTTCTTTTTCTACAAAAACAGCACTACCTTTCAGAGCTGCACTTCTGAGGTTTCATCTGCAGCAGTAAAAAAAACAGTGACTGCAGGCTAACAGAGGAGCAGATGTGAAATAAATCCTTTGGAAGATATTTAATGCGTGTGAAAAGGAGAAACAAGAAACCATATCTACACAAACTAACCCATAGGCGATTCTCTCTGTAGTCTTTCTACATATTATCATTTGGGCTGTGAGCAGACGAAAGTATAGCCTTGTACCTGGATCTGTAAATCCACTGAAGTCAGAGGAACTAACCATGTATAAAACTGGTGTCCTCTAAGATCCTGCCAGAAAGATAACTCCCTTCTGACTGGAAAGAAATGTTCTGTTTCTCTTAAGTAATTTTAAACTTTTTAATAGATAAATTTCATAGAATTTTTGAACTAAATAGTTCAGAAAAAAATGGGGTTTAAATTAAATTATATAATCACTTTTTATTTACTTTTGGGTTTTTTTAATTTTTTTTTAACTGGTCTGCAACATGAGCATGTATTCACAGAAATGGTATTCCTAAATTCACTTTTCATTTAAAAAGATCTTCAGCAACAAAAAATGCTTTCTTCTATTTTTCTTCCAAGTAGATTAATATATGTTTATGGAGCAGCATATTGACATTGGGGTCCAGCTCTTCTGAAATTCTCAGTGTCACAAAAGCAAAGAAAACAACATTCTTCTTACAATATTGGAGCTTTTGTTTATAAGAATGGAGAAAAACATAACTGTTGTCCACTAGTAGCCATTTCCAGTGCATTCAAAAACTAGAAGGAGCCTAAAACACTCCTAAAAGCAAGGAGAGAATTCCTTTTTCTTTTAACAAGTGCAGTGTCTGTTACACTTTATGACTTTGAGAATTTTCCTTCTTAAAACTGATAGTGTGCTGGTGAGGACAGATACATAATTCTCCTTTCTAAGAATTATTTTAACCATTTGTTTTTGTTTTTTTTTAAAGCATGTACACATTTCCTCCGTCCCTGTATACAGTTTAGCTATTCTGCTTATTAAGTATTAAAGTGGAAATAGGCAAAATTGAATTTTAACAGAGAAAATTTACCATCATAAGAAACTGTATGTTCTTGCTATGAATGGAAGGTAAAAATTGTTTTGTTATGTAAAGGAATGCAAATATAATGGAACAGTTTCCATTTTACTTATGCTACCAAAAGAAAAACACAAACAAACAAATACACCTACTGACAGTTTTAGGTAACATTTTCATTTACAGTAATTTCACGACCATAAGGTGCGCCAGACTATAAGGCGCACCCCTGGGAGTTGGCAAATTTTGCAACTTTCTACATTATATAAGGCACACCGGACTATAAGGTGCACTTTTTTTGCAGCGAGGATCCATCCCCGCACAGTTGCTGGCCAGGGCTTCCACCTCAACTCAGCAGCCACGGGGCCCTGGGCCTGCCTGCACCTGACAGCCGTGGCCCTGCAGCCCCACCTCCACCTGGCAACTGTGGTCCTGCCAGCTCCCACTGCAGCTCGGGCTCACACTTCCAGGTTGGCAAATTTCTGAACTTTGTCCATATATAAGGCGCACCAGACTATAAGGCGCACTCCCGGGTTCAGGCCAAAATTTTAGTCAAAAGGGTGAAATTACCGTATAGTTGTGAAATTGCCGTAGTTTATATGTTCACTTTACACTGCAGGAAAATTCCTCTTTGCATGGTGACAAAAACGTTCATAGAGTTTCTGATTTATGGTTAATATTTGTTAACTAGATACTTGGTATCATTGATATCATTGTCAACATTAGGGAGTCCAGCACTCCTATTCTAAAAATGCACAACTTCATAATGTACTTTAAAACTTTTTATATTAAAGAATCAATGTGCCTAAATACACAGTAATTTCACGATTATAAGCCGCACCGAGTATAAGCCACAGTCCCGGGGGTTGGCAACTTTTTGTTCTTTTGTCCATATATAAGCCGCACCTTACAATACAGGGTGTGATAAAAGGTATCTGTTCT
>PYHW01009189.1:1066087-1082547 GCA_013186435.1 Turdus rufiventris | reverse complement strand
ATTTGGAGGGAGGGGTTTTACATTCTCCATTTCAAAGAGAAGCTCCTAACTTTCTCAGCAGACACCTGTCCTCCAAACTAAAACAGCAGCTTTTCCTTCTTTGTCCATATATAAGCCGCACCTGATTATAAGCCGCACTTTGGGTTCAGACCAAAATTTTAGTCAAAATGGTGCAGCTTATAATCGTGAAATTACTGTACATGACATTTCAAAGAAAAAATGGGTTACAAGTTACTCAATTCCATCTTTAGTGAAAATATTTCAATACATGCTTAGCTTTCCACATGTACCAACAAACACCATGATTTTTTGCCAATGTTTTCACTACAGCTTATTCCCTATAATGGAATTGCTCTGTTTCCATGTAAAATCCTTTTCACAGGACTGTCAAATAATCTTAACCTAAAATAAATTTTAGGTTAAAACTTGTAACTTCTGTCAGATATTGTGCTATATCATAATTGCAAAATAAAAATCAAAATCCTCCAATTTTTTCTATCTTGCTTCTAGAGACAATTTTACTTTTGAAGGGAAATTGCAAGTAGAACTGATTCTGTCAACAACACAAAGCATAGGAAGAATGAATCCTTAAGTTTGTGCACAACACATATATATACACTCACATCTATTTGGACAAATAAACTGTTATAAAAATATTTTTGTTATGATACAAATTTCTAGCTAGAGAATTTTTGGTTATAAATGCTGTAAAAGTAGAAAATGCAAGTTTCAAAGGGGTGCATACATAAAGCAGAAACTGGTTTAAGAAAATACAAAGCCAATGACATCAAATTTTGAATGCATACACACACACACACAAACACATACATACACACAAACACATATACAGATATATATATAAATGTAATTTCCAAGTTCCAATATGTAATGCCCAGTATGTTATTTTTCATATTTAAAATGTTGCAGCATCAGGATAGGTCCACCTAATAATTACAAACAAGAAAATTTTTTAAAAGAAAAAAATTAGAAGGCTGCTCTTTTTCTATCTGTAATAATGGGAAATATAATAAAAATTATTTTTCATTATTATATTTCGTATATTCTTAATTTTATATCATTAGCATGGCTATACACCCCAGAAATTATTTGTAGTTTTCAGGAGATACAGAATTAGCTTCTATTTCAAACAATATCCCATTTTTCAATTGTGTCATTTCACAGATTCATAAGGATGATATTTTCAAAATTTAGGCTGAACAGAGAGTGTTCATGTGTTTGTTTGGTTGGTTTTTAATAAAAGGATGGAGTTCATTTCTAGAATTTAAAATGCAGGGAAAGATACAGTTATGAACAATTCATTGAATGCTAAAAGAATAAAGAAGAGTCTGAAGATTACTTTAGGTATCATATAGGTTCTCTGAGTCTATATATTATATGAAATTAAATCTATAATGATTGGTAAAAAAATTTCCTGATTGAAGCCATTGGCTGGAGTTGATTTGCACAGTTTTACTCGTGAAGGCTCCAGTGACCTATTAAATGACCCTAAACCTAGTGTCAGAAGTTCTTTCTAATCCTTAAATATCCATGTCTAATAAATCAAGGAGGGTAATAAAGGGACTTTATTTTTTGTATTGATGCAAATATGGATTTATTTATTCTAAATTTCTTACCAGAGAGAGACATTTCATTGAAAAATATCCCTCAAAAGTGATTAATTAAAACACAGGTGTCATCTCTAAAAAATTGCTTGGAATTGTATCATCAGAGGTAATTGTCAATATATTTTTTAAATTTCATTTGTGATGTCTTTGCCATCTTTCTTTTGAGGCAATTTTTAAAGTATGAATATTTTTCTAATTTTTTCTATTCTGAGTGCAAAAATTGCATCTCTCTATTGCCTAAACAGCCATTGAATATGTCTTAGACTCCAACAGCATAAAAGAAATTAACTCACTTACTCAATTTATGAATAAATTAACAGGGAATTTAGCTTGAAGATATGATATTAGAAACATATATGGATTAAAGCTGGGAGCTTCACTGAGGCTTGTTTCTGGTTCTTTTTCTTAAATGTGTGTGTGAAATTGTAGATCATTCTGGGTGACAATAGTACTTAAAAAATCTAACATATTAAGACATGAAAACAAATTCTTAAAATATATTAAGAACTTTAATTATATGCACCTGCAAAATCATGTAGTAAGAAAAATTACTGAAGGTTCACAGCATTCAATATTTTTCTTTTGCTTTTCCTGTTCTGGTTGCATATTATAACTCTTTGTATTGCAAAGCATATTTGCACAGAAACTTTCCTTAGTGCAGGTGCTCAATTTTGTGATTTGAAGTTTAAAAAATGAAGTTAAAAACTCACAATCGATGCAATTATGTATCCACCGATAAAAGTAATTTCCTTATCAAAGCTACAGTTAATAGCAACATAAAACAAGCCCACAGTCAGACGAAAGTTCAGGGAAATTTGTATCTAAACTGATCTCTCTCACATGGAGCTTGGCTCAACTTGCAAACCTGATGCTACAGAGATCCAGCTGCCCGACCCACATTTAACAGTTTTCTTTTTCCTCTTGAAATACTGGTAGCCAACACAGTAACAATGCAGTGGGAACAATTGATTAGCCCCTTGGTGCCATATAAATTCATAATTCCTGTCTCAAATGTATCTCAGACCCCATCTCTTTGAGCATCATCATAGAAATCAACTAGCTAATTAAGTCATCTTGGGGCATTATGATGACAATACCCTGATGATTACTGCTCTTTTTCAGTAGCTAGAAGATTTTGTAAGAAATTTTCATCAGCCTTATGTTCCTGCTTTTTCTAATTCACTAGACATTTGTGTATTAAAAANAAAACAGCATAAAACACCCCACAACAAAGTAGTGTTTTACACTTTCATGAAAATCTACAAGAAAGCAATGAAAATACCTCTCCAAGTTACCTACTTGGATTTCTAAGTTTCTCTTCTTCTTTCAAATTGCCCAAACATATACTATAACTTGTATTCTGTGTAAAGTTCCACATAAGGCTCTGTTGTCTCACACAGGGCTCAGAGCTACAGCTTTAAAAGTTTCTGGTGAAGGAGCCAGCACTAGCAGCACCCTTCAAAAAGCTGGTCAGGAGAAAGCAAATTATGTGCTTTCTTTTGAGTTATTTTGTTTGGTTTTGTTTGTTTGTTTTACTTTAAAGAAAACATTTTTTTAAGAGGCACAGAGTTGTCTGCTTGGACTAAGTCCATGACTTTCAGTTCTGTGATGATGATCACAGAAAGACCAGCCAGCTGGGGAAACTCTGTGGAACCATAATTTGAGGCATTCTGAAGTTTTGAGGTCAAATTTTCAGCAATTAATTTTATTTATACCATGAGAATACTCTGTTATGCTTCACTGGACCTTTGAATTATAATCACAAAACATATTGCTGGATAATCTCTACATGGAAAGAGCAGATCATGTATAAATTTGAGAGGGAAATAACTTTCTGAGCTACCAACTGAAAATAAAACACCATCACCTAAATAAAAGAAGGTATATCACATTTAACTTCTAAGCCCTTTAAAAAAATCTCTGGAAATATCCAGTAACTAAGAGCACAGTCAAGGAAGGTGACTTGGTAAACCACATTTAGCAATGGGTTCTTTGGTACAAAACTGGAGAAAATTTCCTCATCTATTGAAGATAAGAGCAATTTTACTATTGATTTCTCTGGATGGAAGTGCCCAATGCATCTTCCCTTTTCTGACTCTGTCACCAGCTAGCTGAGTGAACACTGGGAGTGAATGCAGCCGAGTTCCTTCCCTTCCTCATCTGCTGTGTCTGCCCATCCTGTGGGCTCTCTTCTACTCTACAGGGATTTTCTCTGATGATGAATTTGAGAAGGGGAAAGCAAAATGCAATCCAGTCCAGCAGAAGAATCAGAAACCACAATGATTTAGATCAGAACTGTCTTTCATTGCCAAGCATTGATTTAATTAAGGCAGGACTGCAAATGAAAGATGGATAGTCTTAGAGTTCCTCTGCTTATGTATTCCTGTGGTTAATAATCCTATTCCCTCATTGCAGAGTCTCTAGTATATAGACATTAATTTATATCTTTCTTTAGCTGATTAAATAAGGAATCAACTTCAGCCAGCCAGCAGCCACTTACAGTATTTGACCACTTTTGATTCTTATTCACTCTGAATGACACTAAATAGAGGTGTGAGGTTTCTCATTGGAATTGGTCTTTTCACAGACAAGTTACCAAAGAACAGAAGATGGAAGAAAGTTAGTGTTATTTGCCTGATTAAAAGCTAACAACGCCCTTTCATAAAGCCACTTGTAGTGCTATTGCAGCCCTTGGTCCAATTAGTGGATAGATCCCTCTTAGCACTGCTCTTGTTCATCTACCTCTGTGCTGTATTAGCCTACTGGAAAAAAATAGGCAAACTTTTACACTAATCTTTAAAAAGACCCATGTCAGAAAAAATAGTAGAATATTTGTTAGGCATAAATATATGTGTCTATATATTCACATACATACTGCGTTTGCATACAAGAAATGAGTGAGGCACACACACGTCCACACAAAAATTCTTAAAGACCGTACTGTAATCTGCCTGTGAAATGGTTAACAGGAAAATAAATCGACATTCCTTTCTATGTGTGTTACAAACATTATTATCTCCAAGTCACATTTTAATTTCATACTTGATGCTTCAGCTCATGCCATGTTTTTAGTTAGCAATGGCCTGTTAAGCTGCTAATTTATATACTGTTGTGAAGGCCTCTGTAAACGCTGCTCTATAAATAATAGAGCAGTGATCCATAACAACCTCCCGTGTAACAGCTCAGAGTCCACTGCAGCTAATATGAAAGAACTGCTGGTTGCTAGGTGCCAAAATGCTGCCTGCCTATTTAGGAACTGCTATAGTTTTGTCTCCCTGCTAAGATGACAAAAGTGTAATTAGAGATTAATCAAGAACTACATTAGTGCCACAGTTTCCTGCAGGCTGACTTTTGTTGCTCACCAGCAGTTAAGTGCATCTGCCTGTATTTGCCAGTTCTCTGGAGATTTAAAAATTTATTGTCATATTTACAGGGACAGATACAGCTAAGAGTTATCAAACCCTGAAGGAAACTTGGTAAAATGCATATAATTTGTAGTTGCAAAGATGGCTGTTTGTATTTATTTTCTAAACATTACCCATCTGAGAAAGGTTTTAAATGTCCTGCACCATGTACTTGATTCACTGGGATGATGAGAGGAGAACTTAGGACCAGACTCCTTCATCCTCTATGGTAGCTTCATATACATAAAACTGTACACCGTTTTTAGTATTCTTATTTCATTGTAAGTCTTTTGTAAGATTAATTTAATATCATTACAGATCTTCCCTTTGTCTATTGTGATAGTAAGCAACTTCTAGAACTGCTGAAAGATTTGAATACATTTATCTGTTCATTATTTCATGTTACTAAACTGTATATTTAAATTCAGGAGATAGGACCTTGATTGTGCAACCACTTACATATTTCTTGATAGAAAATTAGCACTTTCTGGTGCAGGGTCCTTTTCATTGCATCATGTATAAAAAAAACACAGAATAATTTTTACAGAATTTTTAGCAATTAAAGAATCTGATTTAATTTTTTTTTCCAAATCGAGAACTTAAAAAATGATCCAAAATTTTCTTAGGAAACATGTTACGTTTTCTGGTTAGTTCTAATAATAATTTAAAGAGGACAGGTAGCAAAACTGAGGATATTGGCACTTTCCCAAGGTTGCAAAATAAATAACTTCTTTCACACTAATCACAGTCATTCTGTATATTGTGGGAAAATTTGTAGTGTCTTTAAATGAGAGACTATTATACTGCTGGAATGTCTACTCCAAAGGTTTCCCAAAAATCATAGGAACAATCCATGTAGAGCACAGTGCTACTTAGTATCCAAGCCCAAAGATAGGTTTATTTGTGTAAAATCATGCCAAACATGGCACTATCAATGGTATTGGGGAGAGTATAGTAATTTCACGATTACCAGCCGCACTCATTATAAGCCGCATCTCCGGGTGTTGGCAACATTTTGTTCTTTTTCCATACACAAGCCGCACCCAATTATAAGCCGCTCTGTTGTTCGCAGCGAGAACCCATGTGCAACAAAGTTGCCAATTAGTAACAGAATTGTGGGATGGCGGGATTTACTGGCTCGGCTCGGGCTGTGGGGGCTCGACCCACTCAGGGCTGCCAACAGGGCCAGGTGGCCCAGCTCAGCGCTGCCGTTCAGCGGGGCCGCTCGGGGCCGGCCGCTGCCGGGTTCACTCACCCTGGCCCAGTGATGCCCCATGGTGGCAGGGGTGCATGGAACCCGCTGACACCCACGGCAGCGGCGGCAGGAGGGGGAGGAGCACCCCCACTCCCGTGGTGGCAGTGGCAGGTGGGGACGGGAGCCCCCCACCTCCACCTGAGCCACAGGGATGGCAGCACAGAGCCCCCACCTCCCCCCGGGCTGTGCTGCCTGAAGGAGGGAGCTCCCCTGCCTCCCCCTCCCTCTGCGCTGTCGGCATGGAGCCCGCCACCACCCGCCGTGAAACAGAGTAACCAATGTGTAACAATCACATAAACCCAGGTTTTACTGGCAGGTGCTTGGCTCGGCACCTCGGCTTGCACTTCTGGGGTTGGAAATGTCAGAATATTTTCCACATATTAACTGCATTTCCGGGGTGGGAGCAAAATTTTAGTCAAAATGGTGCGGATTGTAATTGTGAAATTACTGTAAGTCTAGTACAAAGTTAAAAAGTCTATTTTCAACACATCAGCAACAATCTTTACAGGGCAACCAAGAATAACCTACTTCCATTAATGAGATCAATGACTACTGTCTAATGAGTCTATAAAAAAGCACAAAAAAACCCAGTAAAAGTGCAGATTGTGCTACCAACTCTGAATAACTTCATTTAAAACAAGAAAAGCAAACCCAAGTACAGGAAAATGCTGTATAAACAACTCTACTGTGAATAGATTAATAGAGCAAAACTGCAGTCCAGCTCTCCTTCCACACCAAACCTCTTTTTGAAAAGAGATAAAATTATATACATGTAACATAGTAGTTGGGTAGTAAAAAAAAATCACCTCTAAAAACTGCTGCTACTTATACATATATATGAATACACACTATACACACATATATAGATATGTATAAACCTGTATGTGTATATTTGTGGAAGGAGAGACAGATGCATGCATACATATATATATACACACACATATATATATGGCTTTTTGTAGGTAAAAAATTCCAGTACTGCTACACCAGAACAAGAATTCTGAGATGGAGAGTTCCTAGATATGTGGTTATAATTACTCATAAAAGAGACCTAGTGGAAAAAACTCTGAAATACAGCATATGGCCCTGTGAATTTATTCACAGGTCATTTCCTCAAGGGAAAAACAGAAACTATAGTATTTTCAAAGGAAAAGCAGAGCTAGGGAAATCTCCCCTAAACTTGTTAGAGATTACTCCAGACTTTACAACTCCTTTGATTTACACAAGCAGAGAAGGTTGTAGAAAATAGACTTAATAATCAACTTCTCATTTAGTGCATTCTAATCTTTTATTTCCTCTTTCTTTTGCACAGATCTTTACAATACTTACAAGATCATGCTTGGGTAAATTGAATTATTTCTTACACAGAACCTAGAGTTCAAATCCAGATATTTTGAAGGTAATATTTTCTTCTTTCTTAGTAACTACCTAAGTTAGTTACAACAACATGAATTTTTTTTGGCTTTGTAAAAATACTGGTGAGCCTCAAAAACAAATTATGAACTGCAAAAGTTTGGAAAGAAAATCTATTTATTGATCCAGTTTTATCTCTTTTACCTAGAAACATGATAACTGATTTCAGTGTCAATATATGCTCTATATATCAAATGCTAATTTTATTTCCCATCCTTTGTTTTACTTCTCATAAAGGAAGATCGCTCACAAATACAAGGCCATATTATTTAGAAACTTCTTTTTCTCATGAGGGAGAAGTTGAAGGGTTTCATCTTTTAAATACAACAGAAAACGTTCTCTGCCCACTAATAAAATGCAACTTCTTGTTTTACAAAAACAGGAAACTCATTTCACAGACTCTAAAAGAGCAAATATTTATCAAGTAAAGCTGGAGGAATAATAATAGTAGTAGCAGTAGTAGTAATAATAATAATAATAATAATAATGATAATAATAGTAGTAGTATAATTCTACAAGAAGCCATTAAGAGTTGAAATCCTAGGCAAAATTAGCATTTATCTTTCTTGTTTTCCAGACTGTTGCTCTTCTGGATTGATAGCAAGCTTGTTTCAGTATGATAAACAGTAGGAGCTGCCAGAACTCAGATGTCACCATAATCAAAATTTATGATTATGGACTGTGGTGCAACCATAACCATAAGCCTGAACACTTTAAATATTTGTAAAACTGGGTGACAGCTCTACCAATTATTCTGAACCAAGTTACTCCGGAGCTATTGGTCTGTGGGAAGGGCTGATGCATTTTACAATTTTTTTTTTTTTAAACACAGGTACTGCAGCTTATGAGAATTCATTCTTCTTTCTTCTGTCCAGACTGCAAGACGGTAGGAAAAAAAAAAAACACTGGAAGGGTTGGCTACTGTGCAACATTTACCACTGTGAGTATGTTCATGGTCTAATTTTAACTACTGGAGGAACATGAAAATTGGCTGAGGAAGTAGCTTCTGATTATTGGCAGAGGTGGAAGAGAGCAGACTGTCTAGATGATGGCTTCAGTTTTTGGGATGTTCAGTTTCAGGTAACATGCATTAAAGAACTTCAGATTATATAAAGGAAAAACATTAAAAGAAAAATAAGAGTCAATTTATCTGCAAAACTTAATATTTTGTAATCTCAGTCTTGAGTTTTAAAGAGGCGATTATGCATTAAAACAAAACCTAAGTTATCCAGGATTAAGGAGGAACATATGTACAACTCAGCCACTCGGGATCAAACACTAGGTACAAATGGCAGCTGCAGAGCACAGATGAACAATTTTGTTCAACATAATTACCTTGATTGCAGCTAATCTGATCTGGGCTGGAGTATGTGTATGTATGTGTATCCAATCTTACATAAGGGTTGATGTGTCTGCTGGCTGAATTAGGTCAAAATACAAAAGACAAAATAGCTAATAAGTACAGAACATTATCAAAATTTGGATTCTACAATTGTACTCTTATTTCCACAAACCCAATGCTTTGATGAAAATTGTTTATTAGATAGCTAAATTCCTAGCTAGGAGGCATCTTCTGGGCTTTGAAGATTTTATCATAGTCTTGGAAATTAAAAAAAAAAAAAAAAAAGAAAAAAGAAAAAAAGAGCAAATTGCTGTGCTTTTCTGTAATTTTGTAAAACAGGGTATTTCAAGATAAATTATACTAACAGACTGTATCTGTCTTGTACCACAAAACACATGTAAAATACCTGTAATTTAGTCATTTCAAGGCATGCATGAGAAAAGGTAATAAACACAAACACATCCATACTAGTTTGTAGACATCCAGACTTCATAAGTTAGAAAGATCTCGGGCTTGCTAAATATCAAAAATGGGATCCTACAGCACACCAAACTACCTAAAATTGCCTTCAAATTTAAGGTGCAATTTATTTCAAATGGCATAGATTTGTAGATATCAGCACTAGCATACACAGACATTCTGGATGTCTGTGTGTGGCAGTGGTTGGGTTGAAATAGAACTAATTTTTGGGTTATAGATACTGTTATATTTAGATGGATTGCAAAGAATGCACAGGTAGATGTAAACATGTGACATAATATAGTTTTGTAATATCCTGATTTATTCCAGTTTTCATTTTCTTAATAATTTAAAGTGCCCATTGCTGCAAAATACTTTGTCTTCTAAACACTTTTCTTTCAAAATTCACACATTCTGTTTCAAAATTTTATGATGTTTTTAGTGTAGTTTCCCATACTTTGCTCCTATACTGATTCAGGAAACACTTACTAGACCTGAGCATATTTTCTTTTCTTGTATGTGAAAAAGTGAAAAATAAGTGATTGCACCATTTCTTTGCACCAAAAACTGTGACAAGAGGGAAAAAGTGAATTGAGCAAGAAGTAGAACAGTGAACTTTAAATTGCATATTAGTACACTGAATTTCATTAGACTGAATTTATTCCCTTGAACTCACACCACCCTGAAACATGAGAACATTTCTAGAAGAAGCTTTTTAATAATGGATGAAGTTACTTAACATTTTACTACCATTTTTCTGTTTTACTAATATATCCAAACAACAGTTATAGACCCCATCATATTGTATTTTCTTAGGATGCAAGATATAACCCAATGACTCCTAGGGGCTGTTTACATTTCTTAGACTCGATCACCACTTTTGTCTTAAAACACTTTCAAAAAGAGTGTAACGGACATCTTCCTTTTTGAAAAATCCCAGTAAGCAGCTTCTGTGCTGCAGGGCTCTCACATATCACCCAGCAGTTGGTTACCTACAGAGACAACCCTGACTTGTAGGAGAAACTAGGGGCTAACTCATCAGCTTGAATTACACTTTCAAAATTTGAATTCATGATAGAAAATTTAAAAGTACATTAAACCAATCCAAGTATTTCTTTGAAATCTTAAACTGCAACTGATACTTCTCTGTGTCAAGAAGTTTAAATAACTTTTGTGAGCCCAAAAGTTTTTGGTAAATTAAGTTGGGTGTATCACATGATCCATTTATCCTTGTAAATCAAGGATGTGCACAGTCCATCACACAGGTAAAGAGAAAAATACGAATATTTTCATAGTAAACCTAATGAGTTTTATCATTATCAGCTACGTTAAACGAATAGCTCCATGAACCACAGCCGGCAGTGCTTCATTTTCTAAGATTTGTCTCTTGTGTTTGTCTCTTGCTCAGGGAAACTTATACATTTTTTATTATTATTTTTAAAATCCTTGTTTGACTGTCAAAGTTGTTTAGGCTTGAGAAATGAGGACAGTAGAATAGGCCCACATCATGATCACAGAGGCCTCACTTTTTCAAGTACGTGACATTGGATGATATCAATGAAAATTTGGTGGCAGAGACCCACAAAACACTGAACTGAAAATATATGAAGGCACTAAGTGCCTGAGAAATGCCTAATGAGGACTCTCCACCTTCCAGCACAGACCATGCTCAAGGAATATGCACAAACTTCAGGCAGACACAAAGCTACAGTGTATAAATTGTCAGGTAGAAGCTAATAATTTTAAATGTTTTAAACAGATGAATCCTTTGTGACTTGGGAATTTTCCTGCATCTCTGATAACCTACAGGGATAGAAGCTTCTCTCATCCCTGCCATCAGCTGCCTCTCGAACAAGGGCTGTGCAGCAGCTGTGTGGATTGTTGCTCGTGGGTGTGTCTTCTTCAGGAGCCCAGATCCAGAAATGGTATTGCAGCACTGGCTAGGCAGCTTCACTGTCTCTGATGTGTCATTTCCAGAAGCACTACCTCTAAGACATGGCAGCATAGCAGATCAGGCAGCTGGGGGGTTAAAGGGGGTTACCCAATGGGTGGGAGCTGGTAATGGGTATTTTATTACAAACTATCTTCTCCCTTTAAAGCTGTTATTCTCAAGGATTATTCAGATGACCTTAGTCATGATTTTGATTTCATAAAATGGCATTGAAACACTGTTCACTTACACAACTCATCATGTTTCTGGACAATACTAACAGTTTAATAGATTCACCTCTTAACTGCTAAATAAAAGGAAAATCTCGTTTTAAGATGTACTTCCTGATAACCAGAAGTAACCAAGTTGAATGAAATGTACCTCATATTTCTGACACATTCAGACCAACCTTAAGACAATGGAAAAATTAAACGATAAACTCTTGTTTAATTAACTATTAGTCTTATTCTGAGGAGATGTAGAGAAGAAAAAGAATAAACCAGACTTATTAACATGGATTTTTTCCCTACCATATATATACTCTATCCAGGAAAATTATAAGGTTTTTCTGACTGAAAAAAACAGTAAGACAAAATAATATTTTTAAGGTATATTCTCCAGCAGAATTTTCTTTCCCTGATTCAGGGGAAATAACATGTACCTCCCTTCTGGTGGCATTGCTGCTACCAGATCAGAGCTCACAGCCACATTTCAGAGCTGCAGGCAAATGTTTCACATTTACCTCTAGCCCTCTTTGCTGTTCACTGCGATTTGCTTCACTTTCTAAAATTCCAGTGTGGATGCAGATCTCCTATTCTCTCCCTCTTCATTCCCCACAGTTCTCAACCACCACTGGTTGAAGACAGTACATGGTTCTGGAAATGGTTGAACAGGCCCCGCTTTTCTAGGACACCTTTCCATTCCATTGTGATTGAAGCGGGACAAATCAGAAGGCTCACAAGTGGCTGGATTTCACTGTAGTATGATGTCCTTATATTTAAATTGCTAAGAGTCAAACCCAGGGCATTTATACTCCTTGAAAAATTATATTTGCATTATTAGGCATGCCCTTTCCTTATACCACAAATGCTGTAGAATAATTTTGAATTCTCCTTCCATATCCAGGCATATTTTTGTATAAATCAAAACATATAAATGTATTTTTTCCATACACATTTAAGCATAAATAGATATTTATTTTGAAAAAGTAAAAATGCAGTTGTACACATCCAGTCTAAAATGCCTGTGTTGGATACTTTTGGAATAAATCAATGATGGTACTCAGAGTATGCCAATTTGCATTCTTTCTCAGTGACAATCATATAGTGTCTTCTTTTTTTCATTATATGTTTTAATTAAATAAGTTCCAATAGCTACAAAAGCTAGACTTCATAATGTAAATACTCTTGCTATGATGTGTTTGGTTCCCTCTCATATTTCCAACAGATGTGCTACATGGGTTGGCAGAAAATAATTTATTGGACCTCTCCTCATGACGGTGATCTAAATGGGAAGTCAGCTTAACACAACTGCTGATAGTGGCCTTAACTGCCTAACAAAACATCATTGTTTTCAATATCCTAATTATTCATTAGCAGAATAAATGTCTTTTTCACGTGGGAATGTTTATCATTTTCTGAAGATGAAATATTAGCTTCTTCCTTCTTCTATGATTTCCTTTCATTTGTGTTGATAGTTTCTGAGTTACTATCTGAACTGTCTGCAGTCTGTCAATGGATACTTCCCAGATCAGAACAAACATTGCTTCACTTCTACTGCTGTATAATGTTTGGTCAAAGACTGCCTGCATGGTCATTATGTTCCTAAAAGTCCTGCACACCATGGAAGGCAACAGCTTTGCTGTGAGACTGCACGGCTCTGATTTTTTGATATTCAGTCTGAAACACAGGCTGAGTTTAGAGAGCAAAAGCACAGCTGCTACTTACTGTGTCATTTACGACTTTGTCAAGAGTACTCCTCTCATAACCACATTCATGGAAAATAAGTTCTGTCATATTCCCAGTTCTACTGAGCAGTCAGACTGGGGTGGGAGGAGAATAGACCTCAACTCTCGTTCCTTAAGGAGTGCAAAGGTTTACAGAAACATCTGTAAAACAAAAAATCAGTACTAATACTTCCTCTTACTGCCATGGATTAAATAATAATGTATTTTTATTAATCTGCATGTACATTTTACTTTTGAAAGCTCATTTATAGGTCATACCAGATTTCTTACTATTTTTTTTCATACACATTACAAGTGTGATATTTGATACCTGTACTTCTAGCATTCTGGAAGTGTTAGGATCTGTGGTATTTGTTTTTTTTATATCTCCCAGCTAAGATTAAAATAATGGGATGAAATTTCTCAGATGGCAGAATCATGCAATGCACAGATGCATGTAACCATGACAACTAGAAATTAATAATTCTAGATATAAGGAAACTTTTATTAAGAGTATTTACTTTGAAAGGTAAACATATTTCAGAACACATTCTTGTATCAAAAAGAGTCTTATAATGGTCAAATAAAGAAGAAAACATGGTGAAAATACATCATTATCTTGGAAAATTGATCCTAAATATAAAGTCAAATTGCTCTTTGGGGTTTTTCAGAGCATGAAAATATATATGAAAGAAATAGCCATTTCCTGGATGTCGGAAGGTTTGATGGATGCTGTGTCTACTCCATGGGAGTGGAAGGATTTAATGCCTTACTGTGTGGAGGGAAAATGTTCTTCCCTTGGAAGTTTAAGAATCTAAATATGTTCATTAACAGCTGGATGAATCTCTAAGTAAAAGTCCCACACAGTCCACCCACTTCTTTGGTAGGAAATGAGTCTTCCTTTTCAGTAAGAAGAACAAGAAGACACGTTCTAGCTCTGCATTAGATCAGATGGAAGAAATTTGACACGGCACTGTGCGTTATTCCCCTTCAGGTTTATAACAAAACAGGCATGCCTGGAAAAAACAACAGTACGACAAATGTGTATGTTTGAAATTTATGAACTAATAAGATGAGTCAGTGACTACTTTTTTGCCTGACTGCTGAGCTCCTGGGCTGTAGGAATTTCCAGAATATAAGAATGCCACCAAAATATGATCAAAATCCTCGCAAAATAAAGACTTACTAGGTTATCTACCCATCTTGATTGAAGTCTCTGACATGCCTTTGGAAGATTCTGTCTCTTTAGGAAACAATTATCACATAAATGTGAGAGAAATCAATATGAATTCTGAGAATTTTCACTCTTTTACTCCATGGGAAAAGGAGAAATAGGTTTTCATTTACTTTGGGTTTTTTTCTGGTGAACAAAGGAGAGCAATCACTGCAAGCAAAATTCTGTCTTATCTTCAGGACTTCTGGAGCAGTGCTATTCAGTTGCTGGAACAATTGTCTTAAGAATTGACAGCTGTAGGATGAGTGCAGTGAAACTGCATATGCAAAATTATTAATATAATTAATAAATCCAATTAATTATGACAAAAGCAGTGATAGTGCTTACATAAAAATGGATAGCTGCTTAGAAGAAAAAGACACAAATTAGTCCCTACTGAGACAGAGCCTGAAGCTTGAGGTCAAAACTTAGATTAGACACCAGACCATCAATCACAGGAGAGAGCCATGGGGAACTGGCCTTCCAAAGTTTCAGCTGTTCACAAAGTGTTTGTTTAAAGAGAGAATAAAACTGAGCTAGAAGTATAATTTTCAAATCTGCAGACTGCATGACAGCACCACTGCTTTTGGCTCTGAGGGGCCCATGTGCTAAGTTAGGGAGACTGAGAGGAAACAAGAGCCCATATTGACTTTTGCTGAAAAACTGCTCTTTAATTGCTTTCATCAAGGCCAATCCCAACAATACTCAACCATCCATCTGGACTCCAAAGTCTGAAAAACTGAAATCACTCATAGATGTAAACATAGATTGAAAATAAAAGCCATGAGCTCCCATTCAATAACTGTAACCATTGATGTTGAGAGAAAAAGGAAGGCTAAGTCATTAACACAGACTCCTGCATCACAAATTGAGACTATAGTACATTGTTTTCAGTGGCAACTTGTCTTCCTGAACTTCTGTAGGAGTATTTAAACTAATCCACATCTCAGGAATCAGTTCAGCAGCTAATAAAAACTATTAAATTTCTGATATCTTCATATAACATTTTTCTTTACCCTCCTTCTTGAAATTCTGATTAGTAAGTTGATGGGACTTACATGTTTCTATAAATACACAAATTGTTCAGAAGATTCAGAAACGTCAGATTTTAATTTATTTTTCTTTTACCTTCATTTTATCTTTGGAAGCAATCTCACAACTTCCACTTTGTCCCCTGCTGCGAGGTAACTCCTACTGTGATTCTCCAGTTTGTGAACCGGATCCTCACACACCTCTGGCGCACTTAGTCTGTTGTGGGAATTAGATGAATTTACAGGGGAGTGTGCTGAATCAATCTGCTGTTGTTTTCTCAACTCAAGATATACTTTCACTTATGATAAAAATGACCACCAGACAACCCTTCCTACTGTCACTGTGTTGTGAATTCACTGTCTATTGATGGTTGTTATTTGGTTACTATCTCCACATGAATGCAAACAGGGAGTTGAAACATTTCCCAATTATACAAGCCCTTGTGATCATTTAGTCTATCTGTAACTCAAAATTGATATTCATCAGAAGGCTCTGAAACATAAATCACTCACTATCAGGGAACTGTTTAATCCAGTAATCTTTATTTAAGAAAAGCTTCACAGGCTTTGCAATTTACAGTAATTTCACGATTATAAGCCACACCATTTTGACTAAAATTTTGGTCCGAACCTGAAGTGTGGCTTATAGTCAGGTGCGGCTTATATATGGACAAATAATGAAAAGTTGCGGTTTTAGGAGGACAGGTGTCTGCTCAGAAAGGCAGGAGCCTCTCTTTGAAATGGAAAATGTAAAACCCCTCCCTCCAAATTATTATAATTTTAAAATCAAGGGGCTTTCAGGCAAAGATATGGGAATTAGGAATAACAGTTCTTTACTAGGGA
>PYHW01009189.1:1046114-1065923 GCA_013186435.1 Turdus rufiventris | reverse complement strand
GGGATGCAGTAATTTTATCAGTCACACAGTGGGACTCAATGGCCATTAGCAGAAAATGACTCTCTGGAGGAAGGATGGGTTGTGAAAGGATAAAGAACAATGCCCTGCCTGGTTTCAATGGATGGCCCATTAACAGAATATCTGCCATGGAGATAAGGATCACTGCCCCCACCCTCAACAGATGGTGATAGTATAGATACCTTTTATCACACTCTGTATTGTAATGTGTGGTTTATAATCAGGTGTGGCTTATAATTGTGAAATTACTGTACACTGCAAAATTATCTACAGCAGAGGTTTATGCTGTTACCACACCAGAATTCCTAATAATTTTTTCTGTGTTCTGCCACAATGAGCACTGCAGTGGCACACTCTGCAAAAATATTTTGACCCAGGCAATCTCTGTACCCACTGTCAGCAAACCTTCAGGTAAGAAATTCTGCTCATTTCCTTGTTTAGAAAACTTCTCTTCTCTAAAGGACATATCATAGGCACCTAAGAATTGACAAGTGGTATTGTTGAAACCTTTCTTGTTAGCACCTTTCTCTTTTGCTGTACAGTTGCACTGATGGCAATATTCCCAGTGTTAAATTTAAAGATGGTCAGAGAAGTGACCAGATTTCAAAATTGATTCTAATTAGTTATCACCAGTTTCAGATTTCTGTTATTGGAGACTTCCTGCCCAGTATAGTTGTTCCTCTGTTGGTCTTCACATATTTAATTTCTACATATGGATTTTCAGGTTCTTCTGTTTCCACTAAATAATGTGGGAAGATACATAGAGTGCAAAAAAAGTGTAAATTATTTCCCAATTTAAATACACATCAAATTTAAATTACTGAATATCAGCTGGAGCTCAAAGCTTAAGGCCATTTTTTTCAAGCAGGGCAAAGTTTTGAATAACTAAAACTGAACATTTTGGTTTGGAGAAAATTTTACACCTAATTTATAGGTTTCTGAAACTGGATGCTTGCCACAGAAATGCTAACAGCCAGTTCATTTTTGTGCCATGAGCAGCACTACAATTAATTCAGGCAAAATCAGAAATGTAAGCCACAGCAGAGAAAACAGGTGTTTATTAAAGACTCACTGTGCTAGACTTCTTAATAACCTCATGTTTCATTCTGTAGAACTCCTCTTAGAAGGGCTAGTAAAGATAAAAGCTGCAGAAGGTATGTTCAATTACATCCCAGCATCCCATTACATAACAGCAACCCCAGGAAGATCAAAAAATAAAATGGGCAGCTAGCATCCCAGAACAAATTAGATTTCTAATTAATCCCATAGATGGAAAAAGTATCTCTGTGGTAGTTTGTTGTATTAATTATCTCTCTCTTGCCTACAGGATGTAGACAACTATGGAGGGTCATGCTAAAAATGAGTAATCAAACCAGTCTTCAGTTCTTAATTATGCTGTAATGTAATATCAAGAAATTTGTGTTTGGAAACTAGCTAAGAATTGCTTTGAGTTTCAGTTCCTGTAAGGCTATTTGGTAAACTTTAGGACAGTCAAAATTTTTAGACTGGATCAAAAAAAAAAAAAAATAAAAAAAGAGAGATCAAAAGGAAATTTGGTTTTCTATCCATTGTATATGTGTCTTTCTGTCTTTCCATTTAAGTTATTATTTTCTTGTAGTTGAAATTTTACTTTTCTTGTCTTTGTGTTGAATTGTGGCAATGTCCTTGCTGTTTTATGCTTTATCCCTCTTCCTTATCTCATTGGAAGGAATTTTTGCACCCATAAAATGAACCTAATGATTAGCACATGTGATTCTGTGTAAAAAGTTAAAATATTGGAACTTCCATTTTCTTTTATTATATATACACTATTTTTCCTTAATAAAATGAAGCAAATTAAAAAAATAATAAAAGAAAAAAGAAAAAATAAAGGGAAAAAAAAGAGTGAAACTCCTCAAATATATATTAGTTGACAATATTTCCCCTGTATTTTTTTCATAGTCTTTCAATGTTAATAAATGATCATTTCCACAGAGTGAAACCTTTGAATTAGAAATAATTATTCTTGTGGATTTCTGTGTAATGTTCACTTTTTGAGAATTATACTCATATTCAACAAAAAACACATTACCTGATTTATACTTCCAAATCAAAACTACTCACCTGCAGATTAGGTAGGATGTACCAAGATTATGTATGCGTTTTGCAATCCACAGGGAAAAACCACAAACTGAGTAGCTGGACAGTTTTGAATAGCAAATCTAAGAAAATTGTTTTAATTCTTCTTTAGGCATTATGCAAGGAGGAAGAAAACACCCAACCCTGAGGTCTGAAACCTCAGCCAGCATTCAACTCATGTTGCTTCAATCATTGCTGTGAAGCTGTGAGGATTAACTTTGAAATGGATTGCCAGCCTGAGGATAGACTTATTGGGGGGTGGGAAATGTCAGTAGCACAAGCCTGCATAAGAACTATTGTGAAGGTGTTACTGCACAAATTACACCATCATCATATTATGGAAAGTTGAATTTTCCTTTCTGGTTTGTATTTATTTTTTAAAGTGCGAAAAAATGAAGATGTAAAAAGTACAGTTCTTTCCCCATAAACAGACTGTTTGTGATTAAGTAACTTGGACTAACTCCTGTTTCTTTTACTAATGAGATTAGTCATATTTCTTTACTGGCCCTGGTTCAGAAAAGCACTTAAATATGTGCCTAAATCCTACTGATTTCAGTAAGATTTACACATGTGCTTAAAATTAAGCACATGCTTAATTTCACTGTTAAATTGGGAATAAGAAAAATTGAAGCAATTTTCTCATCCAATACTGTGATTTCAGTAACATTTTGCCATGTCAACCTGCAACATCAAGTAAACCTAATATTTTATGATGAACAGCATGGGACCAGATGCATGCAAACCAAGTACTTTAAGAACATTTTTTTTCTGAGACTGTGGACTTTCCTTCAGGCAGCATGTAGCACTTCTTAGACTGTACTGGAAAAATAATTAAATGTATGTGTTGTACTGGTCTTACTGAAAGCGATGTTTGCATAGAAGAGGATGTCTGTAGATACTATATGTTACTGATTGTGTCTTTTCCTTCCTACACCAAGATTTCATGCTGCTTCTCTGAATTCTACAGTTTGCAGTATTTTACTGTGCATAAATATTCTCCCAAAGCAGACACTTCTGGAGATAAGTAGACAGTTCATTAGATTTTATGTCATACTTACAGTATTTGAAATCTTACATCTTCAAAACATTTTAGTAAAATTTAATTAATTAATATCCCCGCAATTATGAGTGCTCATGAGAAAAGGTCACTGACGATACACTGCCAAGGTTCCAAGTGGTTATCACAGCTTCACAGAGTCATAAATGCATGTTTTCAAAACTCTCTTTTCTCCTCAGACTACTTTGCATGATATTAGGAACACTTAGCTTCACCTTGGGAAAGGCATACAACCTTTTAAAAGCTTGACATTTTTGTGCATCAAAATTATCAGCAGCACAGGAGAAAAATATAAGTAAAGCTGTCTGAAAAATTATGGCTATGAAAAGTTCCTTCCCTTCCTCAGAGAAAGTTTTTGGAAGAAAACCTGTTCATAAATTACTACAAGATACTCAGGTGAAAAACATACATACATACATACATACATACATACATGCATAAATAAATAAATAAACTCACAAAAATAATCTTCAGATTAAGAATTCTAACGAGATTCTAAAAAGATGTTAGAATAGCAGTGTATTTTTTTGTTTGACATATCATTCTTAAACGTATTCTCCTCAACTGACATAAATACTTAAGTAATTTTTTTGTGCCAGAATGTGCCAGAATTTATCCCATACAGTTGTCCCTTTTATTAAAACCTAGCTGTGAGTATAGTTATGTAATAAATTTTGCTTATGTAAGCACTGCTATCAATGAGTTAAAGTGTGGCATTTTGACTGCATAACCAGTCCCAAAGACCATTGTTACTTCGCCAAAGATCAGAAGGATTTCACTCTCTTATGTACAAACACACACAAAAAGCAAAAGACAAAAATCTTTCCAGTTTGGTCTTCCTGTACAGAAGCTCCCAGCAAGTTTCCAGGGGCACAGCTCATCACAATTTTCCTGCTGTGAGGTTTTCCGTGGAGCAGAGGTGTTACTTGACATTATCATGACCACAGGGTACCCACCTGTAATTCTTTTTCCACAGCTGTGAGATATAGCTTCATCTTCTCTCATTTCCCACCAGACTCCAGCAAGCTGTAAGTATAGAGAGAGCCTTCTGAATCTCAAATTAGGCATCTCTTATGACTACATTATCTGGCAATATATGTAATGGATTTTCAAGAATAAAATAGCATGGAAACTGAGCATTGTGAAGTAATGCTGCAGAACTGTAATCTAAATATCTGTACGAACTTCAGGTGTCTTTTGTAAATCAGCTAGCCCCACAAGGCTGAGTAGAAGGGGTGGAAAGCCATATCAAATTGCAATAAAAAGTTTTAGAAGTCTCATTTAATGTAAACAATGTCAGTTTGATTCTTTTCCTAGGTATCTTACCCTTCCAGTAGATCTAATGAAGTTAGGGGTAATTTTTCTGTTCCATTCCTAGGAAGTAGTCTTGCACAAGCTAAGGTAACACCACCCCCTTCTGTTCACACTGGTGCTAAACTCAGTCAGCCACACATCCAGCATAGCAAAACACAGGTACTCCAGTATTATTTACAGAGCAAACATGAAGAATGGATCTTACTGCTACAGCTTAATCATGTACCTTGAATTATATATTTTTGATTAAACTATTTGGGTCTTTCTCAGAACTAGCTTATTACAAGAATTTTTGAATAGCAACTATTAAAGTATCTAAAAGACTGCAATTTTGTTTTAACTCTTTAGCATGAATAAATTCAAAACTTAATTAATAAAACATTAATTTGGTATTTGGGAGCAATTTTTGTTATTACAATAATTTTCATTTTAGTATACCTCTTCTGATCCTCTGTCTGTGCAGCTTCTCTCATGATTTGACACTGAAGGTTTCTCTGCTTGTGAGGTGGAAAGAATTTTATGTCTTCTGCTTTACAAGCTCATTGTGATACAGAGAAACTGCCTATTACTAATACATTATACTCAGGTAGGTTCCTCCACATTAATTGATTAGTGCTTTAGGTTGATTAGCAGTCTTGTACACCAATGTCACTTCAAATTACTCTTTACACAATTAAATCTGATGCCGAGGTTGGGGTTTTGTGATGACTTCTCTCATTGAAAGCAGAGGATTGAGCAGTATGGTTCCCTCCATCCGTGGGTGTTCATTTCCATGTAATGAGCTAAAGCAATGAGCTGAACTGGGGCTGAGCCAGGTTAAATATAATTTAGCTAAAACCAACTCTGTGGCTGTCAGCTTAGGGAAGTGAACAAGGTCACAGTGCAGCTGTGTGAGCATAAATTGGAGGAGCAGCCCTGGGGCAGGGTTGAAGATGGGCGTAGGGTTCTTGCAGATTTTGCTGCAGAAACTTCAACAAAGTACTTCTTTGAATAAAGGTTTTCTTGGTTTTGCTCATTTGCCTTTTATTTTTTTCCCATGCAGAATATAAGCATCTTAAATGTTAAAGGAAAATTATGAACATTTTGGAAATTTTAAGGAAATCACAGATTAAAAAGTAGCCTGTGTGGATCTTTCTAATGTTTAAGTGCTCACACTGTTGTCATTTCACTGCTTTTGGTCTGTTTTTTCAGATACATGCCCTGAAACCTGCTGGTATTCACCACCCTGTGTGACAAGTGACTCAGCACAGCAGAGTGCAAGTGCAAATTAAAGGTGTGCTCTGCCATGGGTTCTAGCACCGCAACAAAAGAAGAGCCCAGATTAACAAAAAAACCCCAGGCTATTACAAATTAAAACAAAGAGGAGAGATGGTGGTTCAAAAGGGAGAAGCTGCTGTTTCAGTGGAAGAGTTCAGTTGAACTGTGATTGCTGTGGAGATTTTGGGGGGGCTTCCTCACTCACTAACACTCACCCACAGAAGTTTCTCATCTCTGTAGCTGTACATTACACATTGAAACAGAGGAATTACTTGCTCCTATAAGGTGAATCATTTGTGCTGCCATGGGATTTCTATACTTACTCGAAATAAGTCATGCCATGGCCATCTGTGAAATTTAAAGGATTTTAGGCAAAAATCATCCTGAAATTTTTTTCCATTGTTTGAGGGTAAAACATCTCAAACTTTGCACTGATTCTAGCCTGAATGATAACTCAATCTGTAGAATGGATTTAGGGGTAGGTTCTGCAATTCTGCAGTGTCTCAAAAACATAAGGTATAGTTCATATGTCTGGGTTTTAAAGAATACACTTTTCCAGCTAATGCATATTTCTAGATTATTCATGCACCTGATAGAAAAGCAGGCTTTCTCTTATGGTTAAATATCCAGAAACTCTTCATCTAACAGATTTTCAGAGCTATTGTCAGGGTCATGTTGAGACTTCTTCAAAATTACAGTTTTTGCAATGGCATACAAGTTTGTATTTTTGAAATGTTTTTAACAGGTTTTTTTCTATTATATCTGCTGAGGCCAGTAAAAACACTCTTAAATGTAATTTTTCTGTGTTTCAGTCATACACTGTGCTGAACAATTGCTTCTGAAGGCCCAAAGGTGGACTCAGATTTTAATTTCCTGGCTTTCTACTCTGTCCAGCTATGGCAGACTTTGTGAGTGAATGATAAATCACCCCAGAGGATGTGCCAGGGGTTGCTACTTTCAAGGTCTCCTTGCAATCCATGTAGTCAATATAATCCTCAAAACCACATGTGCCCCATGCTGTCACAGCAGTTTGCTCTATGCCCCTGTTATTTTACCCCTGGACTATGTAAGTGGCATAAAGCAATTATAAATAACTAATAATATATAAATGCACTCCTATATGGTATCTGCTCTCCTACTGCAAGAAGATAGTAAGGAAACATTTCCAAAGAGCATCATCACATTTTTACCAGGTTCTGGAAGTAGAAACTGTGCACAGAGGTCGCTGCCAACCTGCCTTCCACACTCACAGTCAGAGAATGAACTAAAGATCAATGAGCCATGGCTTCACAGATTAAGGAGGTGACTTTCTTCTCAGGCAAGGCTGCCAAAGAACAATCCAAGAAGTCCTCATCAGGGCAAACCCTCACTATACTTGCATCAACATGTATAGTTGACATATATATACAGAAGTTGAAGTATGTAAAGAAGACTACTCAGAAAGCCAAGCACACAGAAGAAATTATTTCACTTCATTTTTATTGCTTCTATAAGCAACTAGAAAATTTGCCTAAAAGTAACANAAAAAAAAAAAAAAAGAGAGAGAGAGAGAGAGGGAGAGGGGGAGAGAGAGAAGGTCTGAAGTGCTTCCAGATTACATTTTTTAAAAATTTAAATATACAGTATTGGGTACTCAAATCAATATATCAATATTCAAGGAAGATTCTATTATCCACCAGAAAGTATTTAAATAAACATGAGAGATTATTTGTTTAAAGCAGAGCAAAGGAGGTGTTTCAAAAATAAAGATCTTAAAAAAGTAGAAATGTGTCAAAACAGAAAATCTATTCCCTTTTAATAGCCAAGCAGCTTTTGACATGGTTCCTTATTGAAGATTCTTCAAAGTAATTACATTGTCATGGGATTGTATAGATTAAGCATTAACTGAAAGATAGAAAACAGAACAAAAATAGTTGGTCAGAGGAAAATGTTATCAGACAGACCCATAGGGTTCCTGTGGTATGGCCTGTGTTGTATGACAATGATAAATGTACAGGAAAAGTGCATGGTTACAAAGTTCTCCTAAACTCACTCTTGCAGTCACATCAGTTCTGAACTGGCAGACATCAAACTGTTATGCCATGTCATGAATCAGAGTGCCATAGGCAATGTGCCCAGCTTTGCAGATGGTGTGGCTGAGAACTAGTAGCCAATTTTTCAAAATATATTGGCATATAGTTTCCTTGTATAGGCTAACAAAAATTATCTTTAAGCTTTAATTTTCCATCTGACTAAATGTATCTGTACAAGAACCTGTGCTTACATCTGCGGAGTCAATTTTCATGGAATAATTGTAGCTTTACAGTTCCTCATGTTGAAGATTCTTCAAAATCAGGATGCATGCTTTGTGTCCTGTGTCCAAACTTCAGCATGATATAGATCAGGTCTCAACCTATACACACGTGAGTTAATCAGCCAATATAAGCAACTGTGCAAGCAGTCAATGTTGGCTGGCATGTGGCCATTGCAAACAGTCAAAAAAAAACCCCTTTCTGAAATTTGCTCTCAGACACAAGCCAGCTTCTTCTCGCCAATACATATTGGAATCAGATGTGACTTTAGCTTGAAAAACATACTTTGCAGGTCAATTACAAATAATTCCTGTGGATTTGAAAACATTTCTTCCCATTGGATTTTCCTTACATACCACTACTATGTAAAAGTACACTTTCAGTCTGGAGTAAAACAACCATTGAACACATTGATTTTCTGATAAGGATTTCAGAAAAAGAAAGGAAAATAAGTAAGTCATTACGACTTCATCTCAAAGGGTTAACTAACTGTCTTTCAACACTGACTTCCTTCTTTTTCACTATGGACAGTTTATTTTCAGACGAGTGAAGATGGTGAAACGAATGTATACAAAAGAGAATTCTGAAGCTTTAGTGTGCCATTTTGTTACTTAAATTAAGTAAAGCTCTAATAAATTATTGTCAAGTTCAAAAAGAATTGCATTTATTCCTTTGTGACCTTTTGTCAAACTGTCTATAATTCTGCTTCCTGTACAAGAGCCACCTGCACAGATAAGCCTTTTTGCATGTCTATATTCATTTGGAACAAAATAATTCAAACTGGGTTTTAAGCTTTTCTCCTTTTTGGCGCTTACAATGGTAAATTTAAAAAAAAAATCTAAGAAGATAGATTAGAGTTTCTAGACTTTGTTGTTGCTCTGAGTCGTTAGTTGTACTTCTAAAAGCAAACATATTTATAAATTGGTTTACAGATACAATTATCAAAAAAGATTATGCTCCCAATAAAAAAGAAAAAAAGCAAACCAGGGAATGCAGATAGACAAGAAAATGATAAATAATCATAGATACTATTACTACTGTGATGTTTGTAACCATCATCATAGTAGGAAGTTTGCAGAGATGTCTATTGAGTGGGCTGACACAATTTTATCTGATGATCTGAGAGACCTACATGGTTTTTCATGACCCTCAATATTAAGGGTGATTTAAACACTAAGGAGACAAACCCACTGATATTATCTATATGAGCTGAATCTCCTCAAAAAACACTCAGGATTCTGACCTGATGAATCAAGTGCGTTTTGATACATTTTTCCCTCTTTACTGCATCCAATTCCATAGACAGCATAATAGTGTTGTAGTATGAATACTGTCTGAAGAGATATCAGATTCTAATGAAAAATTCAATATCTAAAATTTTACACTCCAATACACTTCAGTATTAAAATGTGTTATTATATCATATAGGCTCATAACTAAAACACAAGAATTCCTCTAGGACTTTTTCATGAAAATCTGTAGGTTTTTTCTTTATTATTGACCTTTTTAGATGCTTATGAATAAGGATATTTTACCAGAAAAAGAAACTGTTGTAAGATTTTGTAGTTTAATAATTCAGAAAATTCTGAAAAATAGAATATGATTATATATAAGTTTCAAGGCCAGCCTTTAAGGCCACTTAAGGAGAAAGCTCTTCATCACAGCATGGAAATCAAATAAGGGCAGAAAACATAATGGCTGAACAAAGACTGCTCCTCAAAGAGAGAAGCAAGGACATGCATAGCCAGTGGAAGCAAGGACATGTGGCCTCGGAAGACTGCACAGATACAGTCAGGATATGCGCAGATGGGATCAGGAAAGCTAAGGCACAGATGTAATGGGATATTGCAAGGGATGTGAACAATAAGAAGCAATTCTATAAGTACACAGATTAGAAAAGAAAGTTGTGTAAACCCTCCCTAACCCTTCAATCTTGATAAATGAGAAGGAACAGGTGGCAGTGGACACACCTGATGTACTGAAAATTACCTCAATCTTCACTGGCAGCCTCAACACAAGGAAGACCTCTTGGAGAGGGTCCAGGTGGACCCACAAAGAAGATCATGGGGTTGGAACATCTCTCCTGTTTAGATGGACTGAAAAAATGGTTCAGTATAGAGATGAAATGGCTCTGGAGACATGCCATTGCAGTCTTAAAGTACTGAAAGAGGGCTTATAAGGAAGGCAGGAATAACTTTTTACAGAAGCAAGCAGTTAGATGAGAAGCAAATTTGGTTTTAAACTAAATGACAAGAGATTTAGATGTGATGTTACAATGAAATTTTTTTACTCAGAAGTTAATGAGGCACAGTTGCCCCAAGAAAATGTGAATGCCCCACCCCTGGAAATGTTCAGGGCCAGTCTGAATTGGGCCTTAATCAACCTAATCTAGTGAGCATCATTACCCATGGCAGGACGTCAGAATTAGATGATCTCTGAAATTTCCCATAATAAAGGTAAAACAAGATTGATTAAAAATGAGAGGGTGACCATAAATATAAATATAATTGTTACTTTGGGAGGCAGGCAAAAGCTGGAATTAGGTAGTTAGGTTTCTCAGTATACAAAGAAACTCAAACAAAACAAGACATCAATTTGAGCCCCAGTATATAAATCACAATGAGAAATTCTAGGAAAATCTTTGATTTTCACTCTGATAGAAATATCAGACCAATGCATTTTACATGCCAAAAATGTTGGATTTAACTGTTGGAAATATTATTTTATAGTCACCAAAAATATATTGGTTGTGTAAGTGTCATGCAGTTCATGAAGCACACATGTAAAGCCCCATAACTTGAAGAATGCACAGTGTAAAACTCTACCCTGATTTATAATATTGGTCCCTATAAATAGATGATATCTCCCCCAAGACTTTGACTCAACAATGCAAATAATGTGAACTGTTGCAATCAAATGAGGCATAAATAAATAAATGTATATGTAATAATTATGTTTTTTCACTTCCAACTCTTTTGTCTAAATAGTCAACCTTCATAAGAATGTAAAGAATTTACTCCCAAAAAACTGATGTTATAATCAGAAGTTTTGTGCTCTTGTCCCATTTTCCAGTTGGAAGGAAAAAAAAAAGTAATTTTGTTTCCAAATTCTCAGTGTAAGAAAAGGACGGAATTTTTAAAATGGAATCAATTACATGCAGTTGAAAATGCTGAACAATTATACTCAAAGTTTCCTACAACACCTTTCAAGATTTCAGGTGGATATTTCAGTGCAGTTGCAACAGGACAAAGAATGAAAATCTGGATGAAGCCCTCTTGTTATCTTTATGCGTCAAGCAACTCGTTTTTTAGTTCCCAAATACAAAAAGGTCTTTTCTGTCAAAGGCCTGTATTTATGCTTTATTTGTTGCAATATCATTTAATAGCCTACTATTCATCATTTTCTTCTTCATAACTTTCTGAAGCTTCTTCCAGCTCTCTGTCTCACTCTATGCAAGGTTTGAAAGGCAAGATGAGATAAAATATGTTCACAGGCTGTTGGGTAGGTGGGACCACCATCCACCCAGTCAAACAGCACCCAGCTGTTTGCAGTTATTATCATTAGTCAGGAGTTAATCTTTCATGGTACAGTAATGCTCATGGTACATACCATAGCACATTCAGCACCCTGCCGCTCTAAAGGGGCACCTGCTTTTGGCACAGCAGGGAAAGCAGCACCTTTTCAAAAGGAGGAAAGGTTGTGGGATACGATTCTAGCTGTATTTTTTAAAAATTATAGGTCTCAAAAAAGTACTTGCAAAACAATTCGTAATTGCTTTGTTGGTCTTTGGCTAGAGCGCATTTTGGCCAGAGCGCCATTGTGCATGTTTGTCATAAAATTGTTTTACCTCAAAACTGGCATTCTTTTGAGAATTTTACTGGTGGCACAGATTCTGCCTGTGTTTTTGTCATGGAATATATAGAAGAAACAATAAGAAATGCAGTTAAAAAAAAAATAAAACGAACCATAAAAATAATCTTCTGAATTTAGAACATAATGAGCATGACTGTTGCAGAACATTTCATCTTTTTTAGTTGGTTCTGTTTAGTGCTGATGTCACTAAATCATAACTAAATACTCATCTGTCTCATTTAAAGTAATTTATTTTTTCCTAATTTGTTTGATTCAATATATGATTTTCTCTCTCTAAGTAGTATTGGTCTAACAATTTTTTCATAAACTGCCTGCCATGATACTCTTTGTTTTAAGTATTCTAAAGATTTTCTATAAGAAATGAAAAAAAAAAATTGCTTCAGAACTTTCAAATATATTGATAATATTATTTCTAAATGTATAGGAGTAGTGGACCAAATAAGAAAATTTTATTAAAGTACTAATTCATTTTAAATACTAAGAAATTTTAAGATCAACACTGGGCTCATTTTTACAGGATTATACTAGACACTGAAAAGCTGAATATTTTCCTGAGATACATCTTTAATATTTCAGTTTTCTGGATGTTCTCCAAGAAATTGCCATCCTTTTAGGACAAATCACTTTTCCTCCTGGCTGCAGAATACACCTTTTTTTTACTTATGAAGGGTCTGTTTATACCTATGGGTTAAACATTTCACAATTAATTAATGGGGTTTTTTAGCTGTTGTGCATATACTGTATATTTTACTCATACTTTCTCAGAAGCTTTGGGTGGAAACATCCTCTTCCAGGCTAGTAATCAATTCTTGTTTCCTTCAACAGCATTACATAAAATAGGTATCTATCTCAAGAAACTGGTTAAATCAGAAGGATAATGAGTCATGATTTAGAACTAGTTCTAATGAAGATTTTAAATACCTGGAAGTTCATACTGCAATACCTAATATTTAAGTACAGTTAAATATCATTATATTGAGACTAGGCAGGTGAATGCTTGTTACTTTTGCTACCTATCTCTCTTCCAAGTATGCTACCTAAATCCTAGGTTTATTTCAGTAAAAAAAAGTTTATTTATCATATTTAGAGAAGGTTCAGATTCCAGTGGAGTGTAGGACACAGAAGACACATCATATTATAAACGATCTGCCTGGAGCAACCTGCGCCTGATGGTAGATGCATTTGTTTTCAGAGGTGATATGTACATCTCTTCCTGCTTTGATCCATATCCCAGAGACCTTCCTGGTAGACGACAACAGCATTTCCTTCTGGGAAATTAGTAGGGTTCTTGGTCTTTTAAGGGAGAGATATTCTGCTCAGGCATGATCAGTATTTGCCACAAAACCAACATGCCCATGCCTCACTGTCATCTATACATTACCACAGTTATTATACCAGGTGAGCTGACCAACTGAAATTCATGTGGTTCTTGTGGGCCCACTACTTGAGCTCGTCCAGATCCCTATGGATGGCACCCCATCCTTCAAATGTAAAATATTGTAATTTCCATTGAAAAATTGCAAGCAAATGTAAATCTAATAAGTGAGAGTTCTAAGACTAAAAATAGGTGTGACATGGTAAAAGTAAAATAAGGAGTAAAAAGAATTTATAAGCTTTATATTTTTCCATTTATTTTCCTTCCACTTATTGCCAAATTCCTAATTTGATGATGGCCAGTTACTCATAGAAAATCTATTTCATTAAAAAAAGGGTTGGTGCTCTTCTATAATAAACTTTTTCTTTCCTTGTGAAAGATCAGTACTGTGAAAAGTCATCACTGAATGTGTATGTATAGTTTGTCATCCACGAGTTTCGCTCTCACCTAGTCCTCTAAGTTCTACAGAGATAAACACACGCAAACCAAGTAAGACAAAACTATATTGGTTGTACTTATTTTGCATATACCAGAGCTTCTACCTCCTAAAAATATGCTCCCTAGTTCAGAGAATTACAAAATTAGATGAGTTAGAAGGAACCCATGAATATCATCATAGTCTAACGCTTGGCCTTGCACAAGACTTCCCAAGAGTCACACCGTGTGCCTGAGAGAGTTTTCCAAATGCTTCTTGAACTCTGTCAGGCTTAATGCTGTGGTCACTGCCCTGGGGAGCTGTTCCAGTGCCCAAACACCCTCTGGGGAAAGAACCTTTTTTCTGATATCTAGCCTATGCCTCTCTGAACTCAGCTTTAAGCCATTTCCTTGAGTCTTTTCACTACTTACAAAAGAAATCAGTACCTGCCTCTTCCTATCACAAGGAAGTTGGAGACTTCAATGAAGTCTCTCCTCAGTTTCCTCTTCCCCAGACTGAACAGACCCAAATACTCTCACTGCTCCTCATATTTCTTCCCCTTCAACATCCTCATTGCCATCCTTTGGACACTTAATTGCTCCTGTGGCACCCAAACTGCCCCCAGGACTCGAGGTCATTCTCCCCCAGCTCAGAGCAGAGCAGGACAATCCCCTCCCTTGCCTGCCTGGTAATGCTGTCCCTGATGCCCCCAGGACATGCTTGGCCCTCCTGCCTGCCAGGGCACTGCTGGTGCCATGGACCAGAACCGCAGGGCACTTTCCATGGCACTGCTCTCCAGGCTCTCACTGCCCAGTCTGGCTGTGCATCCAGGGCTGCCCCATCCCAGGTGAAGGATCTGGCCCTTGTTCTTGCTAAACGTCATGCAGTTGGCGATTGTCCATCTCTTTGATCTGTCACTGTCTCTCTGCAAGGCCTCTCTGTCCTTGAGGGAGATGACAGCTCAGAGTGCATGTATTCAATGCACAGGATGTAACTCCATGAAAGCCATTTTGACTCTAACCACCAGCCAATACAGTAATTTCATGACCATAAGGCACACCGGATTATAAGGCCCACCTCCAGGAGTTGGCAAATATTGCAACTTTGTACATTATATAAGGCGCACCGGACTATAAGGGGCACTTTTTTTTTGCAGCGAGGATCCGCGGCGTGTGCAACAAAGTAACAAAATAGTAACAGAATCGTGCAATCGTGGGGTTTACTGGCTTGGTTCAGGGTCAGGTGGGCTCAGCGCCACTTGGGGTTGCCGCTGGTGCCGGGTGCACGAGCTGCACGGCAGTGCCGGGCGCACGTGCCCCGTGGCTGTGCTGAGCACTCATGCTGCGCCTTGATTCTGGAAACCTGTTCGGCCCCACAGTGCCAGGCACCCACGCCACGCCACTCTGCTGGATACCCGCGCCACGCTGCTGTGACGAGCGCCCATGCCGCGCCACAGCGCCAGATGCCTGTCCCCTGCCGCTGTGCCGAGCACTCGCGCTGCGCCACGGCACCAGGCACCTGTGCTGTGCCAGGATTCTAGAAGCCCATTCTACCCTGCATTGCTGGGCAACTCTGACATGTGGAGCCGCCGTGCCGCCGTTCCCTTGCTCAGCTCGGTGCTGCTACCATGCCTCCTGTCCCCCTCACAGCTCCACAGTGCTGCCTGTCCCTTGTGGCTCCGCAGTGCTGTGGTGCCGCCTCCCCATCGCTGCACGAGGCTCCTGCGGCACAGGGCTCCCGTGGCGCCAAGGTTGCCACGGCTCTGGGGGGCTGGGGCTCCCATGGCTTGGGGTCGTCATTGCTCACACTTTCGGGTTGGCAAATTTCTGAACTTTGTCCATATATAAGGCACATCCAGACTATTAGGTGCACTTCCGGATTTGGACCAAAATTTTAGTCAAAAGGGTGCGCCGTATATTCATGAAATTACTGTACTTTCAAGGCACATTAACTTGTACTCCAGCAGTTGCAACCAGGCTAAGATTTCCTTGATATTTGATTGTACTCTGTGAATGTAAAATTCTCACATAAGGGCAAATCATAACTGTGGTTTTATTATTCTTCAGTTCTTAACAGCTTATTCATTTTTCCCAGGATTTTTCAAGACACACAAGCTAAGTTGGTAGTTCCATTTTTGTCCTCCGTTAATCTATGCAGTGTGTTTCTTTTTGCAGTTCTTCCAGTGTTGGTGGTGTTTTATGAGCTCTCAAAGCTACCCACTAAGAGAATGAGATTGTTTCAGACAGTGTTTCAATTAACTTAGGATATTTCTAAAAAGCACTATCTTCTGTGGATTTTTTCCCTTCATATCAGAAAATTTACTCTCAGAATTTTTATAAAATTAAGGGTGCGAAAAAAGTATGCTGGTTGAAGCACAAGAAACTCCTTATACCACCTTGGAAATACTGGATATTACCAACTGCAGCCACTGATTGTTGTGGTTGTTAGTTAAAACTACTTTTTTATTGTTAAACAGCATCACTTCTGTGATTCAGTAATGGGGTAACAGCATTAAATCAACAGATTGTCTTTTACTTTGCCAACCCCTTCCAATGGACTTACAGGAAGGCAGTCAGCTAAAAGCTTGTACACAGGTAATTAGCAGCATGAAAAATCCATATTTGGATTTTTAAAAGACTCTGAGGCATCTTTGATCCTTTACAATTCCAGTAGAAAAAGAGTAAAACTACATCCAACTTATGGACTTTAAACTAAAATATTTGCTTTACAGCTTTTGAATTTCTTTCCCTGTGGAAATGGTGGCACATTAATCTGTCCATTTTCAGGGCCCTGTAAGGTGCTCATTGCTATTCCCAGACTCCCAGCTCAAGAGAGTGGCGATAAAAAGCATGTCTAATTTATCCCAGAGTAAAGAATTTTGCTTAAGGCAGACTTTGGTCACTCATATAGAAGCTGTCTACAACAATGTTTAATTTACATAAAGGTCCCCAGGAGGCTTATGTAGATATAAATCTTTTACTGCAGAATATAAGATAAGCATATGCATAATATCTTTTGGCCCATGTATGGCCCAAAATATGACTTCCATTATGTTCCTGTAAATCAAATGCAATTTAAATATATTTTGCCTGGACATACAATAAGTATTTAGTGGTTAACCGACTGTATCTATCAAAAATGCCAAAAGAAAATGCCATCCAAAAAGTAGCAGCACATCATGAGACTACTCCATAGTGACACAGGGGTGTATTTTTCCTATGAGTTCTGCAAACTTTTCCCTTGTGCATTAATATTCACCTGTGTTACTGCTAAGGAAGCTTTTTTTGACAACATTTAAAAATAAATTTCTTTTTTAAAATGAAAATATATTTCTCAATGTTCTTGGAATGATGTAAACAGGATAGACTGAATAAATGGTTAGTTGTTGACACTTGTGGAGCTCTACACTAACATGAGAAGGAATTATTTTTTCAGTTGAATCTCAGAAAGACTTTTGAGTATAAAAGAAATATTGCAACAAAATAATAAATTTATGGAAAGTCTAAGATTTTTAGAAATTCTCAAGGAAATTAATAGAAAAAGGCCTAAAACGCTGACATTATTCTACAGGCAGTGGACCTTCAGAAATGGAGGAAAGTGAAAAAAACACAGAGGAGGAAAATCACAAAAAAATATTATTTAGAGAACAAGAAAAGCAGAATCCAAAATTCAGCAATAACAGTCTATACTTTGACACACAAATGCATAATATTTGTAAAATAGTCTCACTTCTGAATGGAAATCCAGAACATTCAGACTTACACAGTAGTGAAAGGTAAGTTCTATGTATGGCATTGTGTACTTTGCAAATGAAAGTCACTTGTAAATTATCCTCCCATGTTTTTTGGGAGGCTTAAGCTCAACTTTATAGCCATATTTCAAAGAAGAAAAATTATTCATGGAAGGATTAATATACTTACAAATCTACTGAGGAGAGTTTAAAAGTTTTATCAATTTTATGATAATTAGATAATTACAGGAAACACAGCTTTATTTCTTATCTAAAATCAGACTTGAAAGCCTGATTTGTGAATCAATCAAATTATTTGGGAGGTTACTGGCTACTTAATTATTTTATACCTATTTTTCTTGTGATGTATGCACTAATTTTCTTAAAAGAGAGTAAAAAATGTTGTGACAAAGATTTCTTGAGCATAGAAAGCAAGAAATTACATTTCTTGGGGTGGGGGGAAGCTTTTTAATATCTTTCCTCTGCCTTTTGTCTTTGTAGGTCTTTTACAGTGACTTTAATTTTGTGCACATTTCTTTGTGAACTCTTCTCTGTTCTCTAGATTCCTTTTGGTGGTAAGAAGCCATGGCTTTGTTCGGGTACTGAAGGCTTATCACTAGTGAGTCTGGTGTGATCCCTTTCCTCCTTCAAATAAATGAACGTTGATCAAAAATCGCTTTTCCCCTTTGAAACAGGTGTACCTTGTCTGTTGCTAGCAGGCTTGTGTCGAGTAAGTCAACTCATGATGAAAGAACCTAAAAATACTGCCAGCGACACCAGGCTCAGAGGTAAGTACTGATTTGCTGGGTCTCTGCTTCCTCTCTAATCATTCCCTGTGACAGGAAGTAGAACATGACTCTCCTTTAACCACTCGTACCAAACCCCTGAAATCTCTTTCAGATTGCTCTTGGATTTCTTATTACAACTTCATCACTGCTACCCAATAAAAAAATAATGAACAATAATCTGAGGGCTGAACTATGGTAGGAACATTACACAGCTTTACCCCAGGCACCAGGGAGTCAGTACACTACCTAAGAAATGGATCCACTCAGCATACTGGACCTTCTGTCCCCTTGAGAAGGGAGTCTCCTGGCATTCTGAAAGTAATCTTTCCATTCTTTCTTCTATGGAATCTTTTTTTCTATGCAGTCACTTGTCCTTTTTCTACTAGTCATTTCTCTAAGGTCATTCAGACTCAGGTGGGGCATTATAATAGGAAGGTGAGGGATTCTAATAAACACATTTTTGTTGGCCTCTAGAAACACCTACTGGGCTGCTAATCCTTTTCTTTCAAATTCTAAAGAAATGTGTAAGCAAGTACACATCAAGATTAGAAATGTCTCAGTTTAATCACTCATATTCTTTTACTCATATTGTTCTGGGTTGTTTGGGGTTTTATTGTCTGTTTGATTATGCATTTGATTCCACCCTGCATGCCTTGAGGAAAGTTTTATGTGTGAAACTTTCCCCAGTGTACTGTAAGGAGTGACAGGGGAATGTCTTGTATCACTGTAAAAGTGAGCATTCCACGGGTGCCAAGTGCCCTTTGACTTCACCAACTGCGTAGGTCTAAAGAGCATTTGCTGTCTTTTTCACACTCTGTCTTTGGGCACACCCTGATTCACAGCACAGAAGGATTTTCTCTGAAGTGGTCCACATAATATATGATAGCTGCACACAGCAAAGCTAATTGGGCAAACTTGTTTTTGACAGCCAGGGAGATCCAGACACTGCACAGGGGACTGAGCAAAGAGGTAGAGCCCTTAGATTTTGGACCATTTAGTTGGACACATTCAAGGACATATAGGAGACTGAACAATTCTATGTTGGAACTGTGACCTTCTGCTCCTTTTGATACGAACCAAAGGCTTTGTAATACTACTAATAAAAGTATATTAGACTCCTGAAATGGCTTTTGTTTTGTTTTGGTTTTGTTTTTGTACTGGGTTCTGTGTTATTGAATAAGCATTTCAAAGATTGTTGTGTTTATTTTGGTTCAGGCTGCCCTGGGTTACAATACAAGGTGTATTAAAAAATATCAATTCTATCACCATCTGTTGAGGGTGGGGGGCAGTGATCCTGTGATCCTTATCTCCATGGCAGATATTCTGCTAATGGGCCATCCATTGAAACCAGGTGGGGCATTGTTCTTTATCTTTTCACAACCCAGCCTTCCTCCAGAGAGTCATTTTCTGATAATGGCCCATTGAGTCCCACTCTGTGTGACTGATAAAATTACTTCATCCCATTGGAAGCTGCTCCAGCCAGAGGGAAGAGCCCAACATTTCTTACCAAGATAAAAACAGAGGTTTTGGGACACTAAGGTAGCCCCTTCCTCCACTGGACTCCAGAGGAAAA
>PYHW01009189.1:1025895-1044476 GCA_013186435.1 Turdus rufiventris | reverse complement strand
TTATCTGATCTACATGTTGTGAATTTTACTGGCTGCCGGCGGGTGCGCCTTATAGTCCGGTGCGCCTTATGGTCATGAAATTACTGTAATCAGTACTTTTCCAAGTTACTTCTTCTACTCAAGGTTCATGCTCTTCACTCAGTCATGAAACCCTACATTAAATTTTACAGTTTTAAAAAACAAGGTAAATTTTTCTAACCAGTGCCATTGCAATCTTACTCTCTAAGCATATTTCTTCCCAGGTGTTAGAAGCATACAAAATTGTTCCTTCTTCCAGTTCTAATGCCATGATCTGATATTAAAGATTTCCCCCCCCCAAGTCCGGGCAATGTCGCAAGACAGATTTCATAGAATTAAAATAACCACACCAAGAATTAACAACTAATTAATAAATTCCTTTTTCTGCTAACCCCAGCCTCTCTACAGGAAATAATCTTTCTTTGAACATCTCTGTATAGCAAAAAAATTTTACGCTAAAATGTGTCCATTAGGCAGGAAGAAAGAGAAGGTAAACTCGATGTCTTCTTGCAAGATAATAACTGGATACTAATGATTATAAAATAATTTCCTGAGTATGTACCTAAATGTCATGTTCCTAAATCTTTTTGTACAAATGCTTGCTGTAAGGAGGAGATTTTCAGATATTTCAGGTTCTTCAAATATAAAGTGGGCAATGGCGAAGGCAAATATGAGTGTGGAATATCCATGTGGATGTATTCCCTGTGCACAAATAAAGGTGTTACATCAGGCTAATGCGTGTGGGAGGGAAGTTTAGCACCTCCCTGAATTCCTCACATTTATTTCTTTTAATTATGTTGCCTACAAATAAAACAAGATATACATTAATCTAACCATTTATTGAATAACAATTTAGCTATCCATAGATTATTCCACATATAGAGCTGGAGAAGGAAAGTACTTTCTTCTACTGATGTATAAGCAGAATAGTGAATTGTAATTTTTTTCTTATATTAAAGTTATAGGGGAGAAAATATCTTGCAAACTGATTTTTAGATGAAGTTCAACACTTCACAATGCTATGGGACTTAAGAAGGTTATTTGGGCCTTCAAGAGAGATCAAAATGCCCATGCCATGAGGAGAAAAATTCTGGTTGAAAAATAAGGTCTAGCATCATTCTGTACTATGTGCGAACTTGAAAGCATTTGTTAGAAACGAGAAAAATATCTTTTTATCATGGGAGTTATTTCAGTTTAGGAAATAGCATATCTATTGGGTGATAAGTATCTTGCCCTAAAATACCAGTAAGTTTGTTAAATTTATATTCGACTGTTACTCATAAATAGCAAGAGAGACTAAGCAAGTTCTTTCAATGTTTTTGATAATGTATTCCCAGTGGAGGAGTGTAATCATTGTGCAATGAAAACTAATGCAAGAGAAAAAACCTACATCTGACAGTCTGAATAATATGCTTATTCACAGAAAGCATCTTTAAGATATCCTTCACACATCATTAGCTTCATGGGATTAGGAATGAGCCTGCATAGATTTAGCGATGATCCCTCTCCTCAGGATATTGTAACAGGTATGAAACCCTTTCCAGGCCATATGGTGACAGAGGGCAGCACTCTTTCCCAGGGGCCTTGTCAGACTTAGCCACAATCCATTGTCAGGCACAGTTGGTGAAACCTGATTCTCACTCAGTTTAGTGAAACAGAAGTCCCCTTAAAGATAGTATCAAGAGAACAGTGATCACACCAAATGACTTGCATTCTGTCAGTCTGCCACTTTTCTCACATCATACCATATGTGATTACCACACCATATATATGCTTCATTTTTTTCCTTCTCAAAATTATTAATATTTATGTATAAATATATGTGCATACTGGTATCTATTATAAAATTCATCGTCCTTTTCACAATTCACTACTCCATACATACAACTTCAGTACAGCTAAGAAACTGGAAAACAAAATCCTAATGTGATCCTGAATTATTTCTGTGTTTTGGCAGAAAGTCTAATAAATATCTCTGTATTTTTTCCATCAGAAATTTGGATTATTCCATCCTGTAAAATGAATTTTATATTTATTATTAGAATATACACATTCCATATATCCCATATGACATGCAGTCATATAGAATATACCTTTATGATTCTTTTTAAAGCAAATAGAACAGTTGAATCTCCACATGGTAACATTTAAAATAATTAATATAATAGATTCTTCATAAATTGTGGAAGAATTGGTAGGGTAGAAGAGTTTTATTCAATAGAATACTCATTTTTCTTCAGGAAAACTGCAGATAGGCTTATGTAATAGAGAGATCTCAGTCAAGTGAAGCATTTATTTTACTGCTTACAAGACCAACACAAATTAACTTTCATAATCCCCATGTGCTGCCCTGAGCTATTGTTCACATTCAGCATATAGAGCACAAGCCAAAGCAGATGAAACTTTCACCAGTGGTTTACTCCACCACACTGACAGCAGCAAGAAAATACAAAAAGGCATGACAAATACTTAAATCCAGCTAAAATTAATCAGGAGCTCAATTAGGCAGAAAGTAATTACTGAACCTGTAATTTGACTAGCACACAGTAGCAGATGTTCCTACTCTTGCATATAGTGCCATGGGACCTTTAATTAGCTGAAAATAGCCTCGTATTTGGAATTCACTACCCATCCTATTGGTCAATAATACTTTTAGTTTATTGAACTGTGGGGCCCATGTGTTTTCCTCCCACTGCAAGATATTGGGAAAACTAGTGCATGATGTTAAATATATTTTAGCTTCAGTTACCTCGTTTTCGCAGAATTAGGCTTACAGGAAGGATTTACTGTGGCACAGTTTATATGAGTTTTCAAAAGGCTAGACACAAAAATGATCCTTTTGAAAAGCACATCATTCCTATTTTCATAAAACCACAGTTTTAGATGTCACCCTGGAGAGTGCACATCTTCCACCATATCTTCCATATCTTCCGGCAAGGGTAGAAATCCAGTGAAGATTCACAAAGAAATATCAGCTGCTAAATCACTGTCCCTTTTTTTAGTATGATATTTTCCCATGGAATTTTTTTCTTTCTTCTTTCTGAAGAAACAAGTTGTTATTTTACTGTGTCCAACAAGCTCTCATACTGCAATGATGTTATTAAAACCTCATATCAAACTAAATACCTTAAAATAAAATAAAACACTATTTGAATGAGGATGAGTGGGATTTTTTTTTCTTATTTACCTGATTTTCTCTAGAAAATAAGGATGAGTGGGATTTTTTTCTTATTTACCTGATTTTCTCTAGAAAATAAAGTCCTGTGCTCACTAAATCATATCTCCGTTGTCATGGAAATTGTGAAGATTTTATACCTTGGCATTTTGACTTCATTTCTGGATCATATAGGAAAAGGAGATAGTACAGGACAAGTTGGGCTGAGAGGGTAACACAATGATTTAAGCAAAAACATCTCTCATAATTAAACCAAAATGTCAAGGATATTCATGGTAAACACAGGAAAAAAAAGTGAGCTGATTTCAATGGAAATACGAAGTGCTATAATATAAGAAGGTTTCTATTTCTATCTTAGGCCTTGAAATTATTATAAATTTCACAAAAGAAACCCCTACTTTTTTTCTGATTAAAAGCTTAGTAATATTACCTAATCATATTTTATCATATTGACAGACCATGGAAGAGATGTCAAAGCAGGTTAAACCCATCTTTCAATGGATTAATACTCAGGCCAGTTTTAGCCCAACAGTATTAATGCTTAAATTATTTTGTAGAGTGGAATTCTACTCTTAAGATCTACATTAGAAAACTAAGTAAATTTTAAATTTGTGTTAAGTTTTGATTTGTATTCAGCCATAATACAATCAAATAACATTGATTATCACAGTAATCCATTGTTCTAATGCTAAAACAACATAAAATAGAAATGTGTTCAAAATCATCAGCAGTTATTTAAATTAGCAAATATGGAAACAGTACCCATGAAATCTCTTTTATTCTTTCATTTAAAATAGATTTTGGCAAGCGAGGATAGCAAATTTCTTTTTAAAAAGAAGAATGGATGTGTGCCATTGGTAGAGATCATACAAAACTGTGATTATAGATAGGGAGAAGATAATTTCATCTGGGTTAATCACCTGTGTTATTAAAAAGCTTCTGTGCAGTGGGTGGCTGAGTGGAAAGGACATTGAGCAGACCCCAAAGAATTATTTTGCTGAGGTTTATTTCTCACACTGACTATACACTCATTAGTGGACATGTATTTCTGTAGTATTGTCCCACTTTTCTCAAGAGTTGCCTCAATGTACAAAGTATGAAGAATAGGAATCTTGTATTATGTTCTCAAACCAAGTCCCACATGGGGCAGAGGGAGGGAAGCTAGATATGTATGGTTGAAATGTGATACCTGAAGAAGACATGGGGAATTGCAGATGAGATTGGCTGTATTGTGAACCACGGTAGGTGTGGCATGGGGGCTGTGTTACTCAAGAATCAGTGGCAGTATTTATGCTGGGGCAGAATATCATGAGCTTTCTTGACACTATTTTATCATAACTGTCAAGCTGAAGTATGTGGCACTGCCCACCATACTGCATGGAAAGAGATTTCAGTTATTATGGAAGGGTCTATGTTAGGTCCACAGGAGTTATTTTGATCTTTATAAAGAGGGGGGAAAATGAAGACTACAAGAAACTGTTTTAAATATAAAGGAGAACACAAGCTCTGGCATCAAAGAAAGGAGTAAAACATTACCCACATTGAAGTAATCTTCCAGTTGTCGACTGGACAGGGAAAAATGTATAACATCTACTTATTTAGTGGAGGTTTACACTACATCCAAAAGAGGGAAGATCCTCCAGAACCAGTGCCCTACAACAACATTACAAAAAGGAAGTACAGTAGTTTCACAAATATAAGCCGCACCATTTTAACTAAAATTTTGCTCCCACACCGGAAATGCGGCTTACATTCAGGGGCGGNTAATATGTGAATAATTTTCTGACATTTCCAACCCCTGAAGTGGAAACCGAGCAACCTGCCAGTAAAAGCCGGCATTTGGCGATTGTTACAAATTGTTACTCTGTTGTGCCACGGGTGGAGCTGGTACCGTGCAGGCAGCACGGGGGGTGGGGGAGGTCCCTCCTTCCCTCCTCTGCCACAGCCCGAGGGAGAGACAAGGGGACCCCGTGCTACCATGGCCTTGGCCCGTGGGGTAAGCGGGGGACTCCTGCCCCTGCCTGCCGCGGCAGGAGCAGGCAGGCTGCGTCCCCACCCTCCGCTGCCATGGGAGCAGGGGTGGCTCCGTCCCCGCCCACCGCCGCCTCCACGGGAATGGGGGGTGCTCTGTCCCAGCCCGCCGCTGCCACAGGAGCAGGGGGTGGCTCCGTCCCTGCTCGCTGCCGCTGCCACAGGAGCAAGGGTGGCTCTGTCCCTGCTTGCTGCCGCTGCCACAGAAGCGGGGGTGGCTCCTATTCTGTTACTATTTGGCAACTTTGTTGCACGCGGGTCCTTGCTGTGATCGACAGAGCGGCTTATATTCAGGTGTGGCTTATTTAAGGACAAAGAACTAAATGTTTGCCAACACCCAGAGATGTGGCTTATAGTCCGTGCGGCTTATATTCGTGAAATCACTGCATATATTCTGGTTTACAATCTGAAATACATAAAAGCACCTATCATAAGATTATGCAATGTCACTGAATGAATGCATGGCAATACTCCTTAGTCTGATCCTGACAGCCACCTCTGTGCAATAGTGTGGATATGATCTGTGGAGATTATCCAATCTAATAAGAGTAATAATATCCAATTAGAGGCAGTAAAAGATTAATTTCTTAAACCAGTCTTTTTGAACAAATCCTAGAAGCAGAAGTTCCTCTAAAATCCTGGCAACTATTTCCAGGAACACTAAGCACAAGAAAATTTGCAGTAGTCAGCATGGCTCATACTTGGCCAATTTGTAAAACTTGACCAATTTGACAAACTTCTATGATAAAGAAACTGTCCTTGTGAATAAAGAAAAGCAGTGGATGACTGAAATGTTTTTTGACACTGTCACACATAAGATCCGCATAGGGAAGCTGTTATTGTACAGACTAGTTAAGCCAAGAGGGAGATGAGTTGAAAACTGATTACATGTCTGAGCTCAGAGACTTGTGATCAGTGTCTCAAAGTCCACCCTGAAGGTCAATAACTAGTGGTGCACTTCAGGATTCAATGCAGGTTCAGTCCTGTTTAATATCTTCATTAATGATCTGGATGATGGAACAAAATATATCCTGAGTAAATGTACAGATAACACAAACTGGATAGGAGTGGTTTATGCTCCAAAGGTTTGTGCTTCCAACCAGAGGGACCTTGGCAGGGGGAGAAATTGGCTGCTAGAAACCTAATGTGGTTTAAGGAGAAGAAGTGCAAACTCTTGCACCGAGAGAAGAACACACCAATCACCAGGGTATGCTGGGGGCACCAAGCTGGAAAGCATCTGGACAGAAAATGTCATGGAATTCCTGGTAGACACCAAGGTGAGCATGAGCAAGCAATGTACCTTTGCGGTATAGAAGACCAGTAGCTGATCTGGATTAAGCAGAGTATTGTCAGCAGATTGAGGAAGGTGATCTTTTTTCCCTACTCGAAGCTGGAGAGCCCACATCTGGAGTACTGTGTCCTGTCCTGATCTCCTCAGTATGAGAGAGAGACGGAGCTTCCGGAAAGAGCCCCAGAAATGACCACAAAGATTATTAAAGGGTTAGAGCACCTCCTACAGGAAGAAAGACTGAGAGGTCTAGGACTGCTAAGCCTGAACAACAAGAGCTTCAGAGAGATCTTACCATTGTGCATAAGTACTCAAAGAAATAGTGCAAAGAAGCCAGCTCTTCAGTGGTGTGCTGTAATCAGACAAAACTGAAACACAGAGGCTCCCTCTAAACATCAGGAGACACTTTTTAACCTTTAGGTCGGACAAGCACTGGGACAGGTATCTCAGAGAAGCTGCAGAGTCTCCAGTCTTAGAGTTATTAAAAAATCATTTGAACTCAGTCCTGAGTAATATTCCATGGAGAAGGGACTCTGCTAGAGCAAGGAGGTTGGAACAGAAAACCTCCAGTGGTCCCTTCCAACCTTACCCATTCTGTAATTCTTTGAAACCTAGATATTTTAAGCTCTCTTTATATGCCGTATAGTCCAGCTCCTCAATTATTGTGGTGTCTCTTCTCTGGACCTACTCTACTCTGTCAGTACCCACACATAGTATGTTCTTGCGAACAAAGATAGAGTGTGTTTGCCAAAGGTATCTTCCTTGGAAATTTGATTGCTTCCTCCTCCAATCTGTGGGAACAAAGAAAAGCATGGTCAAAGAAATTTTATGCTGGTGTATAGAAATTAAAGTTCCCAAATATCAAGGCCCACATTATCCTTATGTGATATAAACAAATAAATATTTGGAATGGTCAAATATAACATGAAAATTGTATTTCATGAGAAAAAGAGGATGTCTCAACATCTAGTTTTATCAAGGTTCTTTTAAGAATTCAATTTTTAACTGTCCTGTGAGGAATAATTTTATTTTTGCCTACGAAAATGAGCCCAAATGATAGTAATTAATAAACCTGTCTTTCAAGAAATGATTTCTAGTTGTTAGAAGGCTGGCATTTCTGATACTACTTAAAAGTGAAAGAGGGAAGATTGTCACTGGCATTACTGCAGAAATAAGCTTATCAGTGTGGTATCCCCTGTTGGTAAGCTTTACCACTCCACTACAGAGCCTGTAAAAGTGTTACCACCTCAGCCCTGTCCTTTCCCTTCACAGAACCCTGAAAGCAGAAAATGAACACAAGCGCAGCCTAAGCTGCTGATGATTTTTCCTCTTCAGCACTTGTGAAAGGGTTTTGTTCAGTAAGGTGCTCCACCCCCCCTTCATCCTTATTTCTGTGCACCATAAAAACTGCAGGAGGACAGGACTTCACAGATGTGACACCTTGCACCTACACTGACTGGTTAAACCAGATAAGCAATCCAATACCAGAGAAAGCCAAGACATGGAAAAAATAGGTGTAGACCTAGTGTACATGTGTTGTACCTAAAGCCTCATAGTTAAGCTTGCTCCAGCAACCACAAATAAGCCTTTAAGCAGTCACTTAATGCTGACAGGCAGCAGATGTTATCCTTTAAAAAAGAACTTTCTTTTAACAGCAAGATTTCCTCTGAAAGAAGATTTGAGATAACATCAGAGACCATTCTAATTATTTTCAGTATGTTGCTGCAGCATATCAGCAGAAGTACGTACTTTTAAGACATTTGTGCAGCCACAAAGAAGTAGCAGTTTATCATATGTTACTATCCAAACTGAGGCAATTAAATTGTCAAGCATTCATGCCCATCCAAATTTACAATTCATCTATCATTAAAAAGATACAATCATCCAAAAGCCATTTAATGGACTTATTCCTTCTTTGATTTGTGAGCTTGCATTATGTCTTATGAGATGTTCATAGGCAGTAAGCAATGAGGACTTCATTTACAGACATCAGGTCACAGTATCATTTTTTCATATAATTATTTTCTTACATGTCTTCCTTAAGCACAAGAACAGTCGGATTCTAGTATTAAAATCTCTCCCTTCTGCGTTTTTCTAACAAATGGAATCATGTAGACAAGAACAGATTTGTGTGATTTTATGAAAAAATTTACAACATAAATTTTTTACATTTTATGGAGTATATAAAACACGTAAAAGTTTAGAGGTCCAACCTTGATCCTGTAGTGAAGACATTCATGAACCTTATTTAATAGTGCCAAATCAAGCTGTCTTTTTCAAAGCATCTGTATATAAGCAGTTATACATAGGAAAAAATTCCATTTAACTCTCTCCACTTATTAGGTCTGACAAATTTATTTGTTTTGTGGATCCATGGTAGATATGCCCTCATCTGATTCTTACAATTCTGCTTAAGTCTCTTGAGTTTTTGAAATACCATTTAGGTCAATTAGATGAAGTGGAATCAAAAGAAGTGTTCAGTGGCTAAGACAAGATACATGGAATAAACATATGCATACATTTAAAAAAAAAAAAAAACAAAGAAAGAAAGAAAAAAGAAGAGGAAGACAAAGTAGACTATTTTATTATAGACATTAAATCCTTGCTGCTCACCTGGATCCTCAATTTTGGTCCTTAACTCAGAAGCTGATTAGGGGAATATGATAATTCAGGAAATTAAGCAACACATGCCGACTAGATTCACAGCAGGTATTTTTTCCAATACAGCAACTGGCACAGCTGGTCTCCAAGTGGAAGTAGTGGCACAGCACTAGGTCCTCCACTTCAAAATCACTCCCCAGTATATCAGGCATTTCATGCACTCCAGCCATGAATAGAAAAAACAACCAACAAAAACCAGGATTCTTGCACACGATGTACTTTTTTCAATTGTCTGCTCAAGTGACTGAAAAACTGCTGAAAAAGATGTGTCTTAACAATAATGCTTTTTACAAGCTGTTCAAAAGATGTAGGCACAGAGTATTCTGACCAAGGTGACCTGTAGTTAGGATCTTGAATACTTAAAAGTTGTTCAAAGAGTATATTATGAGTTATAAAACTTGTGAGGATAAAATAACAGGTTAATATGGAAGAGTGGCTATATTGGTATTTATATCAAGTTTAGCTTCTGTCTAATATCATGAACGATGTATATGTCAGTATAGTTCAAAAGACTCTTTGTGTAAGTAACAAAAACATGTGTCTTCTCCCAATGACAGGGCACTTTTCAAATGTTGTTTTACATTCCACAACTTATACAGCATCCCAGCCAGTACCAGAAGATGGTGATATTATGAATAATTTGATGCAAAAATGTTTACACAAAATTTGCAGTGGTGTACAGACGAGGTCTGTGACAAGCTTTATTTCTGTACATATATAATTTACGTGAAAACATTTCACAGAATCGAATGCACCTCTTTTTCCTCACTTTTCTAGGGGTATTAGCATAACCAATAACCTTAAGGGATGCTGCAGTTAGATGGGAAGTCCAATGTGTTCTATGAGAAAATACTAAATTTTGCATATTGCTTTCATTTTCTCCATAAAGGATGGTCCTGGTTCTTCAGAGAGATAATGTGAACAGTGAACAATTCTGTGCTGGATTACTTCTTTCTCTACACATTTAAATTTCATCATATTTGAAGAACATAGTCATACTGTGCCTGGAATATCATCATATCCCTATGAGATTTAGAAATTTACAAAATCTATTGCCACCTCCATTTGTCTTGACTTTGGCAATGGAGTGGCTGAATTTGTGAATGATTTTTCATTATTAATGGTTTTTTGGATTTTTTGGACCTCCTTCACTTCAGAAATCCAATTTTTATTGAATTGTGTTATTTTGTTTAGAAATCTTTCCTGTTCTAACACTATAATTCAGAAAACAGCATGTTTTCCTAAAAAATATTTGTCAGGTGCTTAGGGCAAACCAAAGAGTTACCTTGCCATTACATGTAATAATGACTGTGCAGAGTAATAAATGAGCACTCAGAGCTTAACTCTTTCTGTGACTGTTGTATAAAAATGAAAACTAGTATAACAAGGGTCAGAATAATGGCATTTGCTTTTCTTTAAATGTGAAGCATGCTTTAGAGAATATTTATAGAGGGCATAGGCATTCAGTACTCTGTGTGTGCTGAGCTGAGCTGTCTGAATTAAGCTGGAAGTTGTTTAGATCTTCCCATGAAAAATCAGTCAACTTAGGTACAGGTCTCCAGTTCTGAAGCTTGCTCTCTAGGGACATGAGGAAAGTGGTGACCTCAGAGTCAGAGCAAAGCCTTGTTTCTAAAAAGGTGTTACAGGTTGGAGTTTGCCTCCCAAAAATGGAGGTGAGAGACAGGTCTCATTGCAGGCACTGTACCATCATCTTTCTTCTTCACACACCACAGGAACAAAAACAGATGGAGAAACACCTGGGAAGCCATATGATGTCATGTGCCAAACTGCAATTATGAAAAGACTTAGAAAGCTCTAGACTACACGGGAAATTTGAAAATTAAAACACAGAAGCAATTTATAAAATTAGATATACACAGGGTATTGCAAGAGGAATAAGAAAGCATCTTGAGTAGTCATTTTGGTGAGGCAAACCAACAGATAAGACAACTCTTCAGTTTTTTTTCCTTAGTCCAAGTTCTGGAGAAGTAAGTGGTGTATTACAGCCTTTGGAAAACAGGCAACAGACATCAATCAAATTTTCCCTCAGCATAGTTTGCATACTTCTTCCCTTGACCAAAGTTTCAACTGAACACAATATGAAGTTCATTATTAAATGTGGTATTTCTCTTTTCTAGTTACTCTCCATGTTTCAGTATCTGGTCTTAACAAAAAACAGTTCATTTAATGCAGATTAGGATTGGGTTTAGTCTTTTTTTATATTACGACATAAAAATGCATAGACATTGAGAAAAACTGAAGATTTTTAGCATTGGAATCTTAGATAAGTTAGCTGCTAGTGGCAGATTAAGGTTGCAAACTTGATGTCACTGAATCAATGACAGCTTTTGGGAGTTTTCAGTGAGAATAGGGTAAGATTCCTATACTTATTTTAGTAGTTGTTTTAGAAGATTAGAGACTTATAGCACTTTCTAATATTACTTTTGATATTTATCTGTGTTCTACATGAAAACCCTTTAAAAAGTCTATTTTTCAAGCCTAAGCAAGAATCAGTCCTTCAAATTATGTAAATTAGTTTAATTTATGTACTTGTCCTTGTTTTTCTTACACAGGTATATTAAGATCCTAGCTACCAAATTAATTTTTTAATCTAGAATCCATTTTTTTAGTAGATTCATAAATGAAAAGTAAGTATTTTTCTTTGCCTAAAATGTCATCATAAATATGTGTGTGGGTGGTAAAAAATTGTGATTTTAATTTACTTCTTCCTTCCTTGTATGTAGAAAGAATGACTGGGAAAAAAATCATAGGTAGCATGCCCTGATAATATACAAGGCTCTAATAAATCCAGATTATTTGCAGTATTAAGTTTTGCCATATAATATGATCTACCCACAAAAAGCTTATAACAGAACCAGGACTTCAGTCTCAGAACTTGTTTTCATGTGTTTTCTAGTTTTTCATATGTAAAGGGAGAATCTCACCAGAAAGAGGAATGACCTCTGAAAAATACAGCATGTGGATAACTGACCCAAAAATCACAGTACATTTCTGACTGAGAAATCAATAATGGCTTGTGAATAGACTTTTGATCTGGACGAGGGGGTTTTTTTTGTTTGTTTTTTAAGGGAGAAAACAGGAAAACTGATTTATGGAAGAAATGCCTTTCATCTGACAAATGGAAAAATCTTCCTAATGAAAAGAGTGATTTCATTTTCAGACCTTTGATAAAGAATGTCTTTGTACAAAAAATATTTTTAGCAAGGAATTTTAAAAAAGCAAGAAATTTAATAAACTGTCTTTTGAATTATAAGTGGTAAACTCTTAATAACAAATTGCAGATCTCTGTTTTGTTGGATTTTTTCCTTTATTTTTACCAATGCCAGTTCACAAGAATATCCAAAAGTATTGTGAAGATCTGCTGTGAGTTTGCTGTGCAATATATAGCAAAGGACAATCACTTTGCCAAAGAAAAGGAGGAGACAAACAAGATTTATGAAAAAGCTTACTGTGCAGCATACAGGAGAGACAAGGAGGAGTTGTAAGGGCTGGTAAAGAAGAAAGAAATAATTCCTACAAATATTGTTAGAAAGAGCAACATGATTATGAGAGCTGAAGAATAATATGGAGCCTAGTGGAAGATGCCAACAAAGATCAACAGTGGGGATAACTGGAAGCTCTTGGGGAAGAGATAATAGTTTTCCCAGTCTTCAGTTCCAAATGACCCAGAGGTTCTGATCCTGTGCTGACCAGAACCAGTTGATAGACTGACTATGCACACGCTATTGCATGTAGGGCGAGCTGAGCAGGAGCTAGCCCTCACTACTGCCTGTCCAAATCCATTCAGGTTTTCCCTTTACAGTTAACTGAGTATTTACTGTCTGATCCAATCTTCTACAGACATAGACTAATAACTTGTTTTATGACATCATGAACTGAACAGCTCTGTTTCGTAAAAGCAGGCTTGGTTGTGTTTTTGCCTGAGGTTTGCAGGTGCAGTGGAGAAGAAAACAGACACCCAGAGAGGAGTGAGTAATAAAGAATAGGAGCCATTAAGTGAGAGGTTATCAGCAGAAAAGTTTTCTAACTATGCTGGAAGATTCTCTTTATAAGAACAAGAAATATTATTACCATAAAATGGACTAGACCACTTTTTTTTAAATAGACTTCGTGAAGAGAGCTTTTAAAGACTCCTGGGTTTCAGCATCATACTTATGTTGTATTACACTTATATTAGCAGATTTGAAAAGGCACAATGAGTCAGGTACTGAAGTGTGCTCTGCCCCTTTAGTTATACCTACAGCAGCGTAGAAATTAGTGTGATTTTCCTATATGTGTTACTGTTTAGCCAGTTGGCAATTGGGAGTACTTCGTAGAGGAAAAATGTTTTATCTGGCTCAGTTGTTATTAAAAAGCATAAAGGTAGCACAAAGCATAACTTTAATTTTAAGCTGAGGAGGAAAAAGATATTTAAGTTTTTTTATCAGACGACACCAGGGCAAGTTAAGTGTAGTTTTATCCATCTCATTTGACAGCCTTTGAAATCAGAAGCTGTGTATTTAGATAATGAGGCATATCACCAATTGCAACCAAGCCTTTCTTGCTGCAACTTCGTACAGATATAATTGTGCCACAAAGGTATTCTCTAATTATGCTAATCATGATGCCTTGGCATTCACTCAGAGGAGTCACTCTGTATTCATCGACTGCAAGAAAAGTGTCAGAACAGCATGCTGCTACTTGGTTACTTCCTTAATAGCCCACCAGCTTCTGTCAAAGGCTGAGTGTCCTGTTCCCGATGCAGCTTGTCTAATATGAGTTCTACAATTATTTTGTCAGTGTGATGGCTGAAGGGTGGTCTGCAAAGACCCTGGTGTTTTTCTAATTGTGGGTGGTATTTGGCAGGCTCTAGAACACTAGAGGAATATATTGTAATTTTTGTCAGATTTTAAAGGAAAAAAAAAAAAAAAGGAAAGTATAAAAATTGTAGCATCACATCCAGGAAAGATGCCTAGAAAATCTTATATTCCACCGAATATGAAAATCACTGAAATGGGTTGTCTGATGTACAGTTGTGAAAAGTATGCTTATAAATATTCATAAGGGTGCTAAACTCTGTAATGAAATATCATTTCACTTGTCACAAAACAATGAAGTTTCTTAAAAACTTTGAGTATTATATTAAATAAGAAACTACATTTCTAAAGCAGAATTTTAAACCCAATATTCATAGCAGACAGGAGTACATTTTAGGCCTTGCAGATGCAAAAAATTTGAAATAAAAAGAATGTAGTGATTTTCAAATCTCAGTATTGTTTTCCATTATGAGAGATTTTAAAAGTCTGATTTATGTATTTCTGCACACTCATACTGAAGATTAAAGCTCTTTTTAATGTGCTTCAATAACCTGTAATTTCCTATAAAATCATATTTCATTAAATCAATAACATTTATAGATTTCATAAATCTATCAGTATTTCAGCTTGTCCTCATGTGAGAGAGTGTTAATCTTCAACTTTCGTGAAAGAGCTTAATAAACCTTTCTTAACACAAGGTTGATTATAAATGCAAATTTTATAGAATATTGGCTATTCCTCCTGAAGTCTGAAATAAAACTAAAATGATACTATAGGGAAAGGAAAAACCTATGACACAAATCCTGTTTTCCTCCAATTTAGTGACAGCATGAGATCAGAAAATATCTGGAGAATGGTAAGAAGGGAAACAAGGTAAAATCTAAGCTACTTTGAGAATTGGCCACTTCATGAAGAAATATTTTCATGTTTTCATCCTCCCCCATTTTCACAAAAATTTAGTCTATCTCTTTATGAGGCTCCTTTCATGAAGTGCAACTCACCTCTGAAATGTGGAGATTTTGCCTATCTCTCTCCTGCAAAAAAAGGAAGATTTTTGTGTATGGTGGCTCAACTATGTTTCTGACAATTTCCATCCAGACTGCAGAATTCACAAACGCTTTTGTAAAGTCATAAACATTGGATGAAAATTCAACTGGATACAGAGGATTTGATGCACTTTTGATTTCATTCAAGTTTTTTTTTTGAAGAGTCAAAAGTTTTCCAAACCAACTTCCAACACAATTTGCATGAGAAAAAAGTGTATCAATACTCTTCATTCAGCTGAACTTTCATCTAATCCTTACTACTTTACAGAAAGCACCCATAAAAATGTACTATATTTATCTTTAAAATTAAAGTCTTCATTAATTATTTTAAATAATAATTTTTGACTCAAATAAGGATTTTTTTTTTCTTTTATCTATGCAGATAAGTCAACTATCAAGATAAATACTAAGAACACAGCAGAAAAATATGTTAATCCTCTATTTATTCATCTCTACAAGAGATTTAAATAGAAATTTATTATGGATATTGCTAGATTCTGAACAGGAGCCAAACTAATTCTGTAAAAGTGTTCTCTCTCCATATTAACTACCGTAAACATTCAGAGATTCAATCCTATTTACTTTACTCTCAAAATCTGAGAGGATGCTGATGGATTTTTGTAGGTTTTTGGGTTTTTTTTCAAAAACATAAAACAGAATAAAACTGAACACAAATCATTTTGAGTAGTTGTTCTAGTTAGTCAAATATCAGAGATATTTCTGTGAGGGTATTTTAGAGATTTCAGTTTTCCATCATTGTTTAGCCTCTTACTTGATTAGAGATTTTCAGTACAAGAAGTAACCACTAGTCAAATAAAGCATTTTTTAATATTTAATAGTTTTTCTTAGCTTTAATTTAACTAGGTAACTACTACAATGGCATGTATAGTGATGCAGATAGTATGGTATCAAATGCAGAAAAATGTAAATATAGTAGCATAAATAACTGTTTTATTTAGTCACAAATCACATTTTTTGTCTAGGGGAAAAAATCAAGATGCAATAAAATTCTAATCAATGAATTTAGGGTTTTTCCATATGACCTGGAAAGACTTATAATATATTATGATTTGTATTAAAATTTTTTTATATACCAAACATTAATGGTTAGAGTTTCATTACAGCAACCCCAAGATTATCCTAATATTGGGATCAGAATTTGGTCAATCTGCTTGACCTGAAGTAAACAAAGAACAGAAGCCTTATGCTCTGTCATTATTGAACCTGTCATAGTTTTTGCTTAAGGCTTATGTCTAGTATAGAATAAATAAATAAGTAAAATTCATGGGTTTGCATAGAAGAACTGTGCTTTTACAATCAAAGTGAAAATCAAATCAATAATCAAATATGTATAGTATTAAAAATATTTTTTAAAATAAAGAAAAAATACACCCCAAGAGATTTTGCTACATTTTACATTAAAATTATGACGAGACCTTTCTATTTTTCAGTATGTCTGATGCATTCAGACTACTGAGAAACAGATGTCTTGTGTTTTTTCTTTTAGTCAGCCCGGTTCCATAAAAACATGGTTCTATAAATATTTGCTATGCAAGTATCTTTTTTCTTGTATTATTTTGTGTTTACTATTATAATTGATCACTAGTATGAGATTCACAAGGCCTTAGTTAATACTGAAGGACATATTGTTTTTAAAGAGCAGAATTATTTGAGTGAATGCTTGTAGGAGACTAAAGTACATCACCACAATGAAATGCATTGTGTTCATTTAATTAAACACGTGGACTAACAAAGGGTCAGTGGGATGTATGGTTTGTTACATGTCGGTCCCAAAGCAGACTTAATTGAATATACTGTATACCGTGCTGTACAATTGTTTTCTGCATTATTTTTCCAATCTAGGAGAAGCTGCACTGAGATTGCCAATAAACTATTATACTTACGAATTTTCCCCTTTTATCTGTACTTTGATTGAGTGGTATTTTTACAAAACTGTAAATCTCTCATCTTCTCTGAGGAATGTATAGTAGAACAGTCACTGTAGTCATTTTGGCTGCTACTTTATGTTCATGGCACATATAAGCATGCATCAGAAACCTGTTACATCTACATTGATGTATAAGTGCTACAATAAATGTGTAATACATTAAATAGAGAAGACCATTTAATAAATGTACCTGTGGGTTTTTTGACAACTCATAGATAGCTTCAAAATGAAGGCTCGTAAGACAAATATTCCATAATTTCCAATTTTTTAAAACAAGTTTTCTCTCTTTTTCTACTAATAGATCACGTAGGTCTGATGGTCGTCGGTTTAAGTGAGCTAACCAAGGATGTCAAGATTGCAGTGATCACGCACTGGTGGATCCTGTAATCCTGAGCATATGGGTCAGGTACAGCCTAAAGTCGGGACCCTGAACTTCAGGGAAGAAGAATTCCAGGTCTTCAGAGAGACAGTCAGTGTAATTCCCTGGGAGACTGCCCTCAGGGACAAGAGAGTGGAACAGAGCTGGTAGATCTGTAAGGAAATCTTCCACAGAGTGTAAGAGCTGACTCTCCATGTACAAGAAACTGGGCAAGGAAGGCAAGAGACCAGCATGGCTGAGCAGGACCCTCTCTGTCAAACTACAGGGGAAGAAGCAAAGCATAGACAGCTGAAGCTTGGACAGGGGTCCTGGGAAGTCTGTTAAGATGAAGCTCAGTTCTGTAAGGTTGGGCCCTCCCACTGTAACTAAAAGCTGGATTCATAACAACTTGAGAAATCTGAACTCACATAAGCCTCTGAGAACTGGTGAAATGCATCCCAGAGCCTGAGTGAATCATCTGATGTAGTTGCCAAGCCCCTCTCCATGATATTTGAAAAGTTATGGCAGTCAGGCGAAGTCCCAGGTGACTAGAAAAAGGGAGACATTGTAGCCATCTTTAAAAAGGGTATAAATGGAACAGATCCTCCTAGAAGCTGGGCTAAGTCTCATGGAGGGCAGGGAGGTGATTTGAAAAAGCCAACACGGTTCACCAGGGGAAGTCCTACCTGACCAACTCAGCTTTATTTATTCTATGATCAAGCAACTCCATCAGCGGACAAGGGAAGGATTTATTTGTCATTTATCTGGACTCTGTAAAACTTTTGACACTGTTCCCTACAACATCTTCTCTCTAAAATAGAGAGAGTTTTATTCAATGAGTGGACTGTTAGATTAATAAGAAGGTGGTTGTACAGCCCCAGCCAGGGAGTGGTGGTCAATAGCTCAGAGTCCTTATGGATATCAGTGACATGTGGTGTCCCTCAGGGGGATCTATTTAATATCTTTAATAACACAGATGGAAGGATCGATTGTACCCTTAGCAAATTGGCAGTGACATGGGGCTGAGCAGTGTGGTGGACACACCTGAACAACAGGATATCCACAGGGGAAAGGCCCACTATCAGCACAGGCTGGGCATGAACAGACCCAGAGCAGCCCTGGCCAGAAGGACTTGGGGGTGCTGTGGGTTTGAGGCTGGACATTCCCCAGCCATGGCACTCACAGCCCAGAGAGCCAAACGTGTCCTGGGCTGCATCCAGAGCCCCGTGGGCAGCAGGG
>PYHW01009189.1:961428-1021675 GCA_013186435.1 Turdus rufiventris | reverse complement strand
TTCGTTCTTTGTCCATATATAAGCCGCACCTGATTATAAGCCGCACTTCGGGTTCGGACCAAAATTTTAGTCAAAATGGTGCGGCTTACAATCGTGAAATTACTGTATATACATCCACTATAAGTCACAGGCTCAGTTGCCTGCCTTTCAAGCACTTAATTCTCACCTTAAATATTATAAGATTTGGTCTTCCTGTTTCCAAATTGCTGAAGTGGGTACATAAAATAATTGAATTTAATCATATTTGCACACACAAATATTCCTTTTTGGAAATATTTGAGCAAATTCCTCTTTTGTACTCATACACGACACTGCATTGAATGCATAATTTAGTACTTATTTTCGGAACAAATAGCCTGGAAATATTGCATGCACAATTGATAGTAATTTGAGTGTGCAACCTGAGGTTGGAGCATATTAACATATTCATTCTGCCTAAGGTCTGTGTGCAAACTCAAACCATGCTGTTTCTTAACAAAAATTGCACCAGCCAGCAGAAGCAGCATGAAGATTGTATCAGTGCATGGTACAACTGAGAATTAAACAGAATGAAGGAAAAGAACATAGTGAAGTGCAGATAATTATTTAAATTTACTATAAAACAAGGCCAAAAGCATTAAAAAAATATTTTATGGAAAATAGATTTTATTACCATGATGAAAAGAAACCCATTTCATAATTCTACAAGATTTCTAATGGATCTGTTTGAAGTTTTCACAGCAGAAAAAACCTAGCCACAGTAGAAAAAAAAACCTCAATTCAAAAAATTAACTCCTGTAGTTTTATTTATTTATTTATTGAAGTAAATTAAGTTGCTTATTGGAGCACCTTTAGGCTGCCCATCTCTAACAAAAGTCTACCTTCTCCCACCCACAGTTTATGGTGCTAATTTGGGCACCCTTTAATATTAAACTTTATCATATTCATCCAAATACTATATAATTCTGCATCCTGACTATTGGTGAAGCAAGAGCTAAATCATCATCCAGAAAGAAAAATACTTGCTTTTTCAGTCTACAAGACATCAGGATTGCAGAAATATAATAATGAACATCCTGATATAACATTGGCATACATGCACAGAATGAGAAAAGGGATCTGTCATACAGAAGAGAATTCCTTAGACAGCCACTTGTCTTGTGTGAGGGCAATGGCATCATACAATTTTCTTAATTACTATCTATGAAATAAAGAGAGCACGGCAACAGAACATACATATGCAAAAAAAAAGAATATAGTAACATTTACAAAATGTTCTCTGTATACTGTCACAAGTACATAGACAAAATCATAAAATCTTACACAAATAACTGACAAATCAAAGTAACTGCTAAAAGTATAAATTCACAATGAGCAAGGTTATGTATTTAATAGTACAGTTTTGCAGAAGATGTCTTTCAGCATTGATGCATTACGTAAGAGGATTTGACAAGGTTACAATTTGTGTTACTAATGGAAATTCTTTTCAAGAATTAACCTTTAGGCTAAAAAGAATGACAGATATTCAAATACTCTCAAATGAGTATTTGAATTGAAAATTTCTATTCATTTTTGCTCCCCAACAGAACTTCCATCCTGCATTGCAGTGTGTCATACACACAATTGAATTCTTAGCAGCTGCCATTCAAGGGAGATGCACAGGACCATTTGAAAGCAATATTTTGCTCTGTGTGACATCTCATTTTTTTCTTCTCAGAAATCATAATTTTTTTACACATCCAGTAGTCTTCCTAACAGGAAACCAGCTCTGCCTGTCATTTTGATTGGGGAGGAACCTTGTTTTCCAGGTCACTGGCTTGAATTCTGGAAACAAGATATTCATGAGGGACCTGTGTGGGGAATTTACATCTCAGTGCAGAGTTTTCCTCTCCATTTGTCAACATACGAGGTCAGTGAGCTGCTCTCTTGTCAGGGGGAAGATAATGGCTGCTGCATTGCCTCCCACTTATTACACACTCAGTGCATCTGACCTTCATGTGAGACCCCCAAAGCATTCTGATTTTTTGCTTTCCTCATAACCTAACTCAAGCCCCTTTTCCCACAAACCTACAATCTGTGACTTTGGGTAACCCTCTTCTGGCTTCATCGTATTCTAACACATGAGTCCTATTGCTGAGCATTCCCTTATTTCACAAAACTATTGGATGCTTACATTTATCATTATTTCAGTGAAGATACAGAGTGTTACTACAGTAAAAACTGTAATACACTCTTATTATTTGCTTTCAACTTTCTTTAAGCATTATTATATTACATCATTATATTATTTATACCTCCATCTATTTTTCTCAGCTCTTTAGAGTTTAAAAAAAGATGACAGCACATACTTTTATTCTGAGCTCCTGAATTTAGGAAAAAACCCCCAAACCACAAAAAAAAACCCCTATGTACAGGTTAGTATAAATCTGCCACTCTCACGTACATTGTTATGCTATCATGTATTTATTTTTCTCTTGTTAAATATACAGCAAATTCAGCGAATAAAGATGTGAATACCAAACTTTGATTTTACTAAGGCCACATCCAAACCATACTGAAGTAAAAAAACCCCCACAAGACTGACAACAAGACTGCCAATTATATTGCTTTGCTTATAAGGTCCTTAATTCATAGATATTTTCAGCATATCATGTGAGCTGCCATGTTACCTGTACAATGACAATGAAGACTATATGACCAATGCCATGAAAATTTCATTTTATGGTGTCACAAATGCACATTTAAGATTCATGTACCTCTACCACATGAAAGAGACCCCATAATGAGAAACTGGCTTGTGCACATATGTAAAGGAAGTAGTGAGAAGGTGGTTCTGCAGTAAAAGTAAATAAGCCTTGCTATAATGAGACTTGAGGGATTTTTATTAAAAAACAAATAGCTTTCTTAATTTCAAAATTTTATTTAAAAATTCAGACTTGATTGTGTCATTGTTCTAGTGAATATTGTTTCCCCCTACATATGACATTTGTGTCATTCAGTGAAAAGTGTTATAGTTAAGCAATTCATTTCATGCCAGTGCTCTGCTCCAGCAGTCTATCAAAAGCTCCACACATTCTTAGCATGAATGACTCTCCAATTAGTCTGTCTTCAGAGTAAATAGTCCCGTGTACTGGAGGAAAATATTTTAAACTATAAGTCGCAACTTAGGAAATGAAGGTGAATAGCTAAGTACGGGACTTAGTTGACTTATGCACACAACTTTTCCACTATTTTTTGGTTTCATAATGAAAACATTCAGAGACCTAAGCACCAAATTTAAATCAATTAATGCATACATAATTACTGCTATACCTGCTACTAAAATTTTATAATTCTTCTATTAATTTTAAGAGTTTGGTCTATTCTCCACAGCTACCTATTGGGGAATTGCCTTTTAGTTATTGTCACACTAAATGTTGTCTAAGCCAAAAAAACTGAGCCAGCAATGTCACTGTTCTGTGATGTTGTTAGGATGCTTCAGTATGAGTCTATGTAACAAAACCATTGCAGGAAATGACAAAAAACACTTATATCCTAAAAAGCAATATCAGACACATAGTTCAGGTTAAAAATTCTACAATCTGCTTTCCAAACTGATTTGGTTCATCTAGTCTGGGACAGATTTAAGTACAAAGATTCAATATAGCACTGGTTCCAGGAAAATTTGGGAAAGATAGAGTGGAAAAATACTGTACACCATCCCAACTCTGATTCATGGCTGATTTCAAAAACATTCACATCAATCCACTTCATTGTGGATTAATAAAACCTATTAATAGTCAAATTGGTTTATATTTCTTAGATTTACTATCAGTTGTTCAATTTACAGAAATGTTTCTGAATTTGAATGCTTTTTAAACTTAGTGACAGGAGTCTGAAGAGTGCATGTATTTACACTTTCAAAGAATGTGTGAGAAACCAACATAAGAGACAAATTTCACTGAAGAGAAATGGGTTTTTCTGGAAAACAAAACATTACCAAAAACCAAACATTTCGACGAGAAATAGAGTGTAACTTTGTAAGTCAGTATAAAAATAAGATTACTGTTTTGCATTTGAGAATATCAGTTCACTGCTTTATTTTCTTGCAATTATTTGAAAATAATCTGGATAACTTTACAATCAAGGTATTTCCTCTTGGCTCCCTGGTATACACCAGGCTGCCTGAGGAGATGATAGACATCCTAAGGTGTCCACAGCATAATCAGTCTGAAGAGCCTCCAGTATTAAAATTCTAACTAATGATAATCAAAAAGAAACAAAAACAATAACAAGGTTGTGCAAAAAAACCAGCAGATAAAAGTGCTGCATCTGATTTAATCTACATCTGGTAGATTATTTGTCTATCTGCTGCTAATATATATCCCCAAGGTATGTGACTTTTACATGAGACAAAGGGATTTCCCAGCTGTTCCCAGGGCAGATTTGATTGTACCCAGAGAAGACACTTGCGAATATTCATTAAAAACTGTTCATACAGATGTAGAAGTATCTGGATACATAGGACAGCATTTTGTTAATCCTTAAGGTACTTAGATGCTCTACATTATAGTAGTCTGGAGTGATGAAGCACGCACATTCTGCAGTGGACATGCAGGGCCATAGGTCAGGGAGGTTTTAAGAACTGGTCAAAAACAGTTTTAGGAATATGATCCAGTTGAAGACTCTTGCTGTGGAGGCAGTCCTCACCATCTGGTACTCAACCAACTATCCTTTCTGTCACAGAGATTTTACTGCAAACATGCAAACATTTCTCTATGCCACCATAAGAATATTTTTAACAAACTATCTGGATCTCTGTGCAATGACAGATATGACCAAATACAATAGTACTGCTTCAAAGTGAAAAATATTTTAATAATCTAGATCTATAGTATTCTAGCATCAGCTAGGCAACAACACAGGAAATTGTTGCAGATTTCTGGTGATATGAATTTCACATCCTGCGTTTCAATAAAATTTTGTCCTGATGGAAGGAAAAAGCAGTTAGACAAGAGATGTCTCTTTTATTTTATCTGACTGTTTTGTCTCAAATCTCTTCTTTAACACAGACCTGCAAACTTCAGACCAACCTTGCAGAACATCACTGTTACAGTACAACTTTTTTGAAAGTGCTTTTCACACTGAGAAAGGTTTAAACCATCCTCTAAAATGTTTTAAAATTTCAAACAGAATTAGATTCTCCTCTTAGAAGTGATAAGAGAATAATTATATCCCCCAAGGTCTGGCTGACCATATACTATGTGCAATGAATTTCAGAATGTACATTAAGTCTGTATAATTGGAGCAGGCAGAAAATATATAATTTCACGTAATTTCATGATTATAAGCCGCACCATTTTGACTAAAATTTTGGTCCAAAGCCAGAAGTGTGGTTTGTAATCCGGAGTGGCCAATATATGAACGAAGTTGTGGCTCCCGCCGGCTGCACAGCGCGGGGGCAAACTGGGGCTCCATCCGGTGGCAGGGCAGCAAGCCTGGGCTTCCGCCAGTGGTGCAGCGCAGGGGCAAGCCGGGGCTCCGGCCGTCGGTGCAGCAGCAAGCTGGGGCTCCCACCAGCGTCACAGAGAGAGTGGAGCTCACAAACTGAGCACCTACCAGTAAAACTCGCAATCGCATGATTGTTACAAATTGGTTACTTTGTTGCGTGGGCATCCTCTCTGGGAACGAAAGTGCGGTTTATAATCCAGTGGGGCTTATATATGGACGAAGAATGAAACATTGTTGACACCCGGAAGTGTGGTTTATAATCAGATGCGGCTTATAATAATGAAATTATCGTACTTTGTTTCCTATTGTTTGCCTCAACCTTTTGGGACTTCTAAAAAGCACTGAAGTCACACACAGATCTGTTATGCGCCAGACAAAATGCATACCCCTTATAAAAGCCATCTCTATCAAGTCATAACTTCATAGGGCTTTTGACAGTGGTCCAGACACACATGAAAGTCACATTTATACTTGTGCATTACTTAGGAGGAAGACAACAATGCCATTGTCACTTGGCAAGAAAAAGAGCTCCTGGAAACCTAATTGTGTGAGCTTCTGATGGTTACCTCTGGTAGGCTTTATTCAGTTCTGCTCTTTATTATGATCTCCTCAGCACAATTATGTCACCACCATGTTTATTCCAAACACCAAGATGAAACTTGTCACAAGTTCCTTTGTCTTTGGATGTCCTGAAAAATAGCTGGGACTGGTTACAACTATGCTTCCCATGATACACCAAAACTGGATCAAACCCATCCAAACCTAAGATTGCTGTAAAATAAAATGTTTGGCTTAGTGCTTTTAGGTATTAAGAAATAATGGCATGGGGAATAAGTAGCACTGGTAAATAGAATGTATGTGAAAAATACAATGCACATTTAAAGTACAATTTATTGCTTATTATTTGCAATAAAACCTCTTTGGCCAGCCCAGTTTTACACATAAGAACTTCAGAGCTTGATCTGGCAACACGGAAGTTTGTTCCTAAAATGAAAAAATAATTGGAGTATAAAAATTATTTGTCAGTTAGAACACAAAAAGCAGAAATATTAGTCAAAACCACTGAGGAATTAAACAGAGAAGTCCGCTTATGTATGCACATAAGCATACATTATTGATAACTAATAAATTATTCCACTTTGGAGAAAGAAGAAATTGACTGAAATGGAATGAGTTAATACTATGAATATGATAATGTTTTTTTAGAAATTATTTTTGTTTAATCATGTGATACAATAATTACAGTTACCTCAAAAAATTGAAAAAAAAATCTTTTTTTTAGGAATCATTTTCTTGAAGTGATTACAATGAAGAAAAAGAATGTTGTTGTAAAAGAAGTCTTTTTTTCTTTGTTTCTCTGTCCCAGCAACAAATTAAGACTAACTTCTCTATACCATTCTGAAGTGGCTTTTAGAGCCCTGAAGACAACCCAACATATTAATGGTTTGATATTAATAAGATTATTTTACTGAAGGATCAGCAAGATAAATAGAAGATGAAATGCAAAAATCTGCTCCAACAAAACCCTAAGTCTCCCATGCATCTTATAGCTTTATGCATTAATGCATTTTTAATACACTTCTTTCCTTTTGTGATTAGACTTGTCAGAACTGGAGCTCCAAGATCACTAACAACTCAGTCGGCCTACGACAGTTTTCCAGAACAAGTCCTCCGTGTGTGTAAAAAGAAAACCTGTTAGCTAAAGAAAAGTCATTACATTATTGTGATGTGTATCCTCTGCTTTTTTATTTTATGATCCTAAGGAGCACTGCAGTTTTCTAAAGAACTACTTATATATATACCCATCTGTCATCTGTTTTTCATCTTCCTAAGCATGCTAAACTAGTGAATAGCAGTGAGGGTGCCCACTGTTTAAACATTCACCTGCATTCATGCAGGAATAGAGGCCTTTCTGTTATTTGAGCAACACAAAAAGTAAGGATTTACTATCCAGAGCTCTTATTCCTGGGTGACAATCACTTATTGTCTGTCCAAACTGGCACCTTGCAGCTATGACAAACGACCTTCCAGAACACTTTTCCTTTTCCCATTATTACCCATTCAGATATTATTTTACATAACAATAGGACAACTTCACAGTTTTTCAGCACATAGATTTTTACCCTTAAAATGGAAACATTCCATTGCCACATCAATGAACTTACTTCTATATATGCATGGAAAAAAGCAATAGTACTCACGTTATCTTAGTTTTCCTTGTGCAGGGATGGCTTGCACATAAGGAATTGCATCTTCAAAAAAGATTGCAATAACAAAAGATGACAATAACAGCTCATGAAATTTATTCCTAAAAGAAAAGTTGGTGTTGAAGCATATACAGAATCATTTTTAGAAGGGAAATCTTTAAGGATTTGATTCTTTTCCTGTTATGTTGGTATTAATCCCTAGAGTAGAGAGAAAAAGGAGTTGTTTTATGACAAGCTGTACACTTCTCAGACATTTAGACTGAATTCAGACTCAGAAAATGCATTATACTATTTGAATATATTGTTTTGCTACCATGAGGTGTATAAAAATCAGAATAATATTTTTAGTAATTTATTGAGATGTAACTCATGTTTCTGCTGCATTTGGCTGGAAGAGGGGTACTGAGAAGGAAAAAAGCAGATAAAAATCTTCACAGAATAGTAAGATTGATGTCCAAAAATTTTGAGAATGTCCACCATTGACAATGAGAGTCAATAAAAAAAAAAAAAAAACAGAAAAGAAAATTCTTTAACTGGTCTCCTAACAGTGAAAAAACCCCAAGCCCTTGATGCTTACAGAACACCAATAATATGCTATCATCCTGATGAAGAGATCTGAAACTTTCCCATTTTACTCAAAACTAAATTTACCAAAAATCTGAAGAAAATTACTTTCAGATGATAATGGGTTATTTTGCTTCAGGTTCTAAAACCATAATCCAAATAAATCCACTTATTTTAGTGAGTTTAGGTGAGATATTATAGATTCATGATACCTTTGCTGCAGTAAAAATTCAGAGTTTCTCTGTATCTTTGAGGTAACTAAAATAGCACAAACTGCAAAGGTGAAAATAGATATGGTGAAATCATTAATATGTTTCTAATATTAATGCAGGGAAAGAGAAAACCTATAGTTACTTGCCAAAGAAAAAATCTAAGAATTTAGTTCTTAAATACACCTGTATCATCTTTACTCTCTTTTAGCATTTTCTTTTGTGTACCACAGATATTCATTGAGCAGTAGGTGCTCATGTAAATAAAAACAAATTAAAGAGAAAAATCAAATCAAAATATATTGTCAAAGTTTACAGGAATATACAACACAGTACATCTAGCAAAGAGATAATTAAATCTGTCCTAGCAGACCTTGTCATAGAATTACAGAATATTCTGAGTTGAAAGGAACCCACAAGGATCACAGAGTGCAACTCCTGGCCTCCAGAGGTCACCCCAAGAGTCACACTGTGTGCCTGAAGGTATTGTCCAAATACTTCTTGAACTCAATCAGGCTTGGTGCTGTGACCACTGGGGAGCTTTTTCAGTGCCCAAGACCCCTCTGGGTGAAGAGTCTTTTCCTGATATCCAGCCTAAACCTCCCCCAACTCAGCTTCAGGCCATTCCCTTGGATCCTGTCACTGGTCTTAGTGCCTGCCCCTCCTCTTCCCCTGCCAAGGAAGGTGTAACTGCAGTGAGGTCTCCCCTCAGTCTCCTCCAGGCTGAACAGACCAAGTGACATCAGCTGCTCTCTTATGGCTTCCCCTCAAGGCCCTTCTCAGTCTCTGTTGCCTCTTTTGGGTGCTCTCTAATACTTATATGTCCTTTACATCTTGTATTTCATTTGATCCTACATCCTATAGTTCTGTATATTACATATTTAACCAAGTACATAGTATTTATATCCATTTTCCTACAAAGCAACAGTTTATGTTTTCTGAGCCACAAAACATAAAAAGCAGACAATTGCAATAACAAAATGAAGAGTATAGATTTTCATAAGGTTTCAAACAGTAAGAAAAGTACTTATTCTGTAAAGTGTTCTAAGATCTTGAGAAGTAAAAGGGATAAAAATGCATCATCATCAAGCAGCTGATATCTGTCATCAATAAAGTTACATTTAGATGCTCTTACCTATCTGAATTTTAGTCAAGCTTTTGCTGCAGCTCCATAAGAGAAATCATTAGCTAAGCAGAAGTAGAAAGAAATCAGTAGAGAATACTTGTGAACAAGGGAGATGGTGACAATTGCACTGAAAGCAGAAATACAGAAAGGGAAATCTCTATGAAAACATTATTTTAATTAACAAAAAAGCTGCTAAGGACTTGATGTGGCCTGATTTAAAATACTGGGAAATTCTAGCCACTCAGACCAGGAGGGGGAAGACGAGGATAAAAAAAACAGAAAAAGCAAAGTAGAGGAGAAGCAAAGAAATATATGCTCAAAGCAGAGAGATGGTAAAGTAGTGTAGTTAATTCAGTCTATGAGAATAAACATTGGAAAAGTCTTTGATTATCAGTAAACTCCAGGGGAAGAAATTACTAAGCCAAAAGGGTAGTGCTCAAGCATATTTAGGAATAGAACATATAAATTAAATCAAACCTGCAGAAACGTATGATTCCATTAAAAAAAAAAATTAAGACAGGAGATATAGTAAATTCTTGCAGTAGTATGAGATCAGAGTGAAGTGACCAAAAGAGGTCAGTTCCAGTCTAAGATCCCATGCCACATAGAAGAGCACTGTCTTGTGAACTGTGGTAACAACAGATGTAAAGATATTAGATTTTCATTTTGGCAAATGTATTGAGATGAGAAATAATTTCACATTTCTGGCATAAAAGAGCAAGAAAGAGATAAAATAGGCTAAAAATGCTTGCCAATTTTAGCATTATTTACTACATGGCTTTTCAGTATTTGCAGCATATAGATGTCTATTGTTACAGTCAACCCATAAGTCTGTACGTATAAGTCAACCCAATGTCAACTTCACACATAAGTGAATATGGTTTGTATGTTTGGGGTTTTTACTGAAAAATAAAGATAAATGAAGTTTGCCAGTGATACTACATAGAGAGGAGTTTTTTACTCCCTCAAAGGCACAGGTCCCAAAGGGAGACTTGGACATCTTGAGGGCTATGAAATCACCAACTGTACAAAGGTTAACATGGGAAAGGGGCAGATTCTGCATCTGGGATGGGGCAACTCCACGTATGCAGAAATGTACGCAGAGACTGGGCAATGAGAGCCTGGAGAGCAGTGCCATGGAAAGGGCCCTGCGGTTCTGGTCCATGGCACCAGCAGTGCCCTGGCAGCCAGGAGGGCCAAGCGTGTCCTGGGGGCATCAGGGACAGCATCACCAGGCAGGCAAGGGAGGGGATTGTCCTGCTGTGCTCTGCAGAATGAAGATATTAAACTATTAGATATTAATGAAGATATTAAACTATTAGAGAGCATTCAAAGGAGGGTAAAAAAAGACAGAGAAGGGCATTGAAGGGAAGATCTGTGAGGAGCAGCTGAGGTCACTTTGTCTGTTCAGCCTGGAGGAGACTGAGGTGAGACCTCACTGCAGTTACACCTTCCTTGGCAGGGGAAGAGGAGGGGCAGGCACTGATCTCTGTGTGACCGGTGACAGGATCCAAGGGAATGGCCTGAAGCTGTGTCAGGGAGTGAGAGACCTGGGTGGAAGGCCGTAGAAGGCAGAGGAGCAAGCTTGAATATTAAGAAAATGTTCTTCCCCTAGAAGGTGTTTGGGCACTGGATCAGCCTCCCCAGGGAAGTGGTCACAGCACCAAGCCTTACAGAGCTCGAGAAGTGGTTGCATATTGAGCTCAGGCACATGGTGTTATTCTTGGAGTGTCCTGTGGAAGTCCAACCAGGACAACCATGAGTTGGACTTGATGATCCTTGTGGGTGCCGTCCAGCTGAGAGATTCTAGGATTCTATGAAATCAACCAGTCAATGTTTTCATAGGAGGAGTAAATCTCTGTATAAAAGAACAAACTCAGAAAATTGGTGAATTCCATAGCAGACATTGTTCCACATTTTTTGACGCTGATTAATATATTTTGCAGCTGCAAAATACTAGTTTTACAATGTGCCAAGTATAGGTGTTCATAAAAATGAGTCCTGTAAGATTTATATTTATGGTAACTAACATAGTTAAATTAAACTTGTTGATACTTTCTTGCCAACAATAATTAATAACAATTACTGAAAAATTACTAGGTCTGTTGCCAAAAGAATTGTAAGAATTTTCAATTTTACTGGAATTAAGCTTCCTTCCTAGCTATTTTATCATTTTTATACCATCTTTACTCCTGCCGTGATAATTTAGAACTTGTTAGAGTTTTGTGATTCAAGGCAGCCTTTTTTTTCAATTATCTTTTAGCTTCAAACAAAACTTCATAATTTTTTTTTCTTGATATAGAATAATTAGAAAAACAGTGATTTTGGAGAAAATCGAATTATAAAATGAGATTATTTACACAGCTCACTTTATTTTAGAAAACTGTAATAGTGATTAGTCTATATTAAGATTAAAATAACTCTGACATTTCGTTTTAAGAGAAAACAATGTATGAAAAAAGAAGAAATCTACTTTGAATCACAAAATTCTGGTACTTCTCAAATTATCACAGCGGGGTAAAGATGCTCTTTCCCAAAGCTGGCAGGATGTCCTTAGTCAATTTTCTGCAGGGAGAGAAAAAAGCAGCATGTGGTCACACACACACATATTCTTAAAAGTGTAAGTTTGTGATGGTGAGAGACTTCATAACACATTACTAGTCTCATGAGCCACTGAGTCCTGGGGATTGGTAAATGGACTCTGAAGCCCTCCACCACTAAATTCCTGTTAGGAGCAGCTTTTGTTTCTCAGGACAAGACATCTTACCATCCAATGGCTGTGTGGTCAACTGTGTGAAATGCATTGGTGGCCCCAGTTCAGATCCTAGTGGACAAGTAATTACTGCTGCTGTTGACCTGCAGGCTCTTTTTCACTCCGTTACACAGGTACAAACAAGTAACTCCGAGTGAATTGAACTAGTGTAAATGCAATTAGATTCTGGTTCTTTAGTGCGAGCCTGTTGCAAGCCTGTGTACCAAGTTTCATGCAGTTGTTTCATGCAGTCAACCTAACCATCTCCCACATTAAGCAAAGTCCAACATAACCAAGGAGATCCAGAGTGTTATGCAGAATTTACATAGATTGCAATCTCACTACAGAGCTACAGGACCATTTAGGAAAAGTCTTCAGTCTACCATATATAGTGAGGATGATGACAATTAGCATTAGCTGTTAAATGCATATTGTTAAGAAGAATAAAATATAATCTAAATTATACTGATGGTTCCAAATTCAAAATATTATTCAGACTCTGAACTTTCACTGTGAAGAAATCAACATCTTAATTCAGATGTAAGATACTGTGTATGAGATTAAAAATACCTTTAAAATAACAGACTGACATTGGATCTGTTTTTGTCATATTTTTTGTCACTTGAGTATGCATGAATTTTGCCACTAGAATATGCATGAATAAATGCTCACTCATATAAATATAGTTTGAAATACTGCCCTCCTGAATAGACGTGGATTTATGTAGCTTTTGAATTTATAACTTTAACATTTTCAGAAATCAAAATTGATTTCTTACCTATCAAAACATTAGATGTAATTAGGAAAAGCTAATTGATTAATTTAATTGGGGCCAATCCAGTGAATTGCAAAAGATGCAATGCAAAGCACAAAATATAAATCAAGTAAGCTTCTCTTATCTTCCTAATTCCAGAGACCTATAGTGTAAACAAAACCAGGGTATTCATAAGTAATCTGAATATGAGGTCCCTGGCAGAAGGAGTTCTCCAGTTAATGTTTTCAGATTTGTCAAAAACAAATGAAGAATTTTCAGAGGAAGCCTGGAGATGAGAAACCAGTCCCAAGGAAACAGTTGGGAACCTGGATTCAAATATTTTCTCTTTTTGATGAAAAGCACATATCTGAATCTATGCTCCTCATGAAAAATGAAAGCAAATATAAGGTTTTTCATTTGTGCAACTCAGTTTCCTCCTTTTGGAACTACTGTCTTTCTGGAAAATAGGTGAAAGAACTGGAAATCACAGCTTAGTCTCCCAAGGACAGGTAAGAACAAGAATGGCCACTCATGGAATTCCTGCATTCATGCTTATTTTCTACCTACCTTTCTTTTTTTCAGCTGCCAATTCCAACATTTTTTAAGGTTTTCAACTTGCCCATCCTGTGGAATGGAAACTCTTTTCATGGGATGAGAAAGTGTGTTCTCCTTGCCTGTCATAAAAGGTGCACACAGTAGCACAAGCTGCTGCACCAAGGCATGCATGGAGGTGAATGTGCTAAAATGCAGTGAGTGCCTTCAGTGTCTTTGTTAATAGAGGTTTAAATCTCCAGCTTGACATTATTTGAATGTAGTTCTCTGTGGTTTAATTACTACTGTTATTATTACAGATACAGTAGTAATTATCTCTTCTTAATGTCTCATCATGTTTTGATCAATTCACAAAAAAGTTTACTGTAAATATATGGTTAGGTAACATTAAAGAAAACATGTAATTATGGAATATATAATCAAATACCTTCTAAACAGTTGAATATTTTCCAACAATTAAATGCTTTTAAAAAAATAATTAATTGGTTTTTAATAGGCAATATTCGGCTTGTGAAGCAATGAATATATAAAGCTTTATTTGTTGACCTCAAATTACTTTACTCCAGTTATATTGATAACATCTAGGTTTCTCAAAAACCTGCTGGCACAAAATCTTTTCAGCTTTATTAATGATTCAGATGGCAGTTTCTGAAGAGACAAGTTCCCACAGAGAAGGAGCACTTGATTAATGACCTGGAAACACTTTTCCTTTTCAGCTGATTAAATAAAATTGACTGGATTTTTACATTTTTATAATAAAATGACCCGCAGGGCTGAGATGACACAGTGAAAGCAGCATGTTCACTCTTCAACAGATTTTTATTTTGTCACTTGTAAAAATGAAAGGGCTAACCACCCAAGCAGAAAAATGCACTTTATCACTGTCCACTGCCGACATGCTGACAATTGCTGCATACAAATACAAAAACACCGAGGAAACTAGGCTGTGTTTACACTCAGCCTGATTTTGTCTAATGATGACAAAAGGTCTATGACTTCTTGGGGTTGGAGTGATACTATTTAATTATTATGCAAAATAGATTTATAACAACACTACTGGCAATCATAAAAGGCTTTATAATATGGTCACTTAGAAGTGATACCAAATATCTTTCCAGAAATTTACATATAACGAGATCTTTAGTTTTCTGAAGCAAGATGGTAGCTATTTTTAAGGAACAAAATGAAAATCTAATGCAGTTGCCAGCTAAAATAATTGGAGAGATTGCACTAGCTATCACAGAATCCAACCAAAACATGATTTGCAACAATTAAAAATAAGAGAAGAAACACCTTGTCTCTAAACACACATACTCACAATGGTATATAAGGCTGCTATATGCCATAGCTTCTGTGCCTAGTCTGCCTGAGTACACCTCAGGCAGTTTAAGAATTCCATTCATCTCTTCTAGGCTTTTCTGTTTTGTTGTTTCTCTCTTTGACCCTGCCTTTCTCATACAAGCACCTAGCCTGATAAAACAATCAATAATTTCAGTCTGAGTAAGTAATCAAAAGTGTTTTGTGCTCTCTTAAAAGCTGTTTGTTTGTCTTCCTGGTATTAAACTGTGTCAGTATCTATAATCCCTTGTGGGTTAAGTGGGCTGATATAAAAGATCTGTATCTCATATGAAATCTTATATCCCCTGAAAACTGAGCTACCCTATCCTGACTACTGGGAACAGTCCATGGTTGACCCTTATAGTGTAATCAAGCCCAAATATTGGCTGAGAGTTTTAAATGGACTGAGGCAAATGCACAGCAATAAATGTGGCAACTGTTAAATGCTGTCAGTTATCATATCCCTGAGCCTTGGCACAGCAGTAAGCCTGGAGTAACATCTAAGGAAATGCAAAAAATATACAGTGTTTTCAGATCTACCCAGGACTGCAGTTTGTGTGTAGCTTCTTTCTCAAATTTCATATTAAGCGTAAAGAATTCTGTGGTGTCTTTTAAAAATTATTTATCCTAAAGAGGATGCATTGTATCACTCATTAGTTATCCATTCTGTCTCTGAATATCAGAGAGGCTTGCAGTCTTTGAATCTGCAAAGGAGGGAGGTGCACATCTCTAACAGTATGAACTTTTCATCTCCAAACTGTACCTATAATGTCTTAGAATTCACTGGTTAACTGTAGCACATAAACATACGTGGTTTCAAAAATACTGATGTTTCTTGCTTTCCACATAGGTGGTGTTGTAAGCTTAGACAAGACAATTGGTAGAACCAGGGCACTCATAACAGTCCTGTGAAGAGTAGCATAATTAAAATGAATTTTCGACATCTATTCATTAAGACTTAGGACTTCTAACATATGTGTCACTTTTGCACAGGGACTCTTTGCATATTTAAGACAATAATTCTAGTATTTTGTAATATGGAGTTTTTACTCTTGATTTCTAAACAGGTGAGAGAATAGCCTCTTTGGCAATGACTTGACCTAGTGTCCTTTTGTTTCCACTAGAAGGTTGAGGAAGTGTAATGAAAGATAATGCAAATACAGATAGAGATGTGTAAGATTAAAGTAACTTTGGTCTACTTATGAGCAAAGTTTACCCAGTTTGAAATAGAAAGGTTGGATAAACCAATTCTTGAAAGGTCAGAGAGTCATACTTTCTCTAAAAAAAGCTCCATCAAAATAAAATTGCAAATAACATAAGGAAGGAGAAGCTGAAATGTTGGTTCTCCTAAGCCTGAAGAGATAGGCATTAACACATTTAAATTAAGTCAGAATGACAGAATTCTCATCTGTTAAACCCCTTCCTATCCATCCACACTGGCAATCATACTCATGAATAAAAGGAAGCAAAACCAGTGGGGACATAGAAAACATAACAATTCTTCAATTAGCTCTTTTTTTTCATTATAAATTAAAACAGCCATGGTAATACTGTGCAAAATAGTGCTCAAATATACTTAGCTGTCCACAAAAATACTCCTCACTATTCAGTGCAAGGGGAACCCTAGACAAGGTAAAACAGACAAAATGTCAGGTTGGACATGAAATAACAAAGAGAGGGAACCATCTACCATAGCCAGGTACCACTGCTGTATCAAGGCATATATTTCCACTCTTGGCCTTTGGTCTTGATAATCCAAAGGAAAGGCGTTGAGGCAGGAAGAGAAAAATGAAGTCTGTGATGAAGACAGAGGAAGAAATATTTCTTTGGAAGTACAGACTTCCAGAAAAAAGGGATACTAGTTATGTGTTGTTTCTAACACCATACAAATCATGTCCTGCCATGTAGGCGCATGGCAAGAGAACCCAACCATGAAAACTCAAGATCAAAATGTTTGGGCTGATATTTCTGAATACAAACCGTGATCCTTTATTTCCCTTAGTAACCAAAGAGGTAATTGTTAATTTAATCAAATGGAGGAAAACAAGGCATTGCACTTGGCATGAATAATCAGTTTCAGAAGAGCGGACTGAAATAACTGGCTAGATGTCTGATCTGCAAAAAAAGGATTTAATGGTTAATGTGAGTCAATGGTTTCATGGCATTACTCTAAAAGCAGACCTTTCTGTGATAAACAGACCTTCAATGTCCCTTTCAACTCAAACTATTCAATGTGGCCTTTAACAAAAGCAGTGTATTTTGGGATTCAGATTTGCCATGTCAAGACAAGCATGCTCAAATGAAAAAATCAGGAGAATGGTAGCATCAATGATCAGAGAGATGGTAATGGTCTTGGAAGGGAAGAGCTGAGAGAATAAGACTGTTTAGTCTAGAAAAGAAAAACATTGTGACATAATCTTTTAGTATTTTTACATATATTCCATAGTGGTTGCAAACGAGAATAATTTATTCCTTGTGCCTGCGATAGATGAGGTAGAAGGAGAAAACTAGGCTGACTACTAGGACATACTTTCTAACGATGACATTAGCAAAGCAAATGGATGAGCTGTCTGGGAAGATATTAACATCTTCCCTATGAGAGGAGACTCATTCCTTTAAGGAAAAATTATATAAATGTCCAATTTTAGTATTAGACTAAAATAATGAAGACTCTTCCAATATTAAATCAAAGGGGACATTCTTGTCTATCTGATTTTTGGAATAAAACCTACTCTGGTAGAACTTTTTCTTGCATAAGGAATAAGTCAGATTTTGCAGCGATTTCAAAAATGTTAAGATTAACAATATACAATCAAAATTTTTAACACAATGAATCCCGATTTTAAGTTTATCTATATTTCTTCTTCTTAGTCCAAAAGGCTTTGGAGATGAAGAAAAGTGTTTCACAAGTAAAATGATATATTCACAAAATAACAGAATCACAGAATGTGTCTGGGTGGAAGGAACTGCTGAGGGACATCTGGTCCAAGCTCCCTGGTCATGGAGGGTTATCCTGGAGTACACAGCACAGGATTGTGTCCAGATGGTTCTTTAATATCTCCAGTGAGGGAGACTCCCCAGCCACTCTGGCAATCTGTTCCAATGCACAATCACTCACAAGTAAAGAATTTCTTCATGTTTAGATGAACATCCTGTGCATCATTTACTGCCTGTTGCCTCAGCACCTCTAAGCAGAGCCTGGTGGCACTCAGTGCTGTGGTCTAGTTGAGGGCATAGGTTGGACTTCACAATCTTGGAGGTTTCTTCCAACCTTGTTATTCTGTGATTCTGTGATTTTGTGATTCTGTGAATAGAGGGACAGGATCACATCCCAGAACTGCTAAAAAGGATCTCTGATACCACCTAGGATCCCATTGTCCTTCTTGGCCAAGAGAAGGCTGGCTCATGGACAGTTTGCTGTCCAACAGGACTTCCAGACTCTGTCTGCAGAGCTGTTTTCTATCAGGTCACTCCCATCCTGTACTGATCCAGCCAAGATTTTTGACAAAATCAGAAAATAAAAACACAATAAGAATCTTAGTAGTTTTGATCCTACGTTTTTCATCTATGAAGTTTTCCTTCTAGTGCTCAACCTTAGTCTTAAAAATACCTAATAAAAATTTCTCTTAATGAGGCATTCTGTTACTAAGGCATTCTAACATTGCATAGGCCTATGTTAATCTACAGTTAGTCTGTGGAAATCACAGAAAACTTGATAATCCAGTTGTCATTTACAATAAATATTCAGTGCAGAGATAATTTCTGGTAATTGTCATCAGCATTTGTGCCAAAACTCCACTCATTCAATGAATACTAATTTAGTCTGTCTAAATTGTCAACTAATATTTAGGCTTGAACACTTAAAGAGCAATTGAATACATAATTTCAATTGATTTCACATTGCCATTTCACTTTCATCTTTCAAGAGGACATGCATTTCTGAAAAAGAGCAGAATGAATACCATTAAATTTGCTGTTTTATTATAACGCGCAGAATTTATTTCCAGTAAGTTATTCCATAAAGAATGGTAAATACAAAACAGTTCCGAAAGCCTTACTGATTTTTCTTTTTTTTTAAGAATTAATTGAAAACTTTTAAATTAACAGGATAATACTTGTTTGAACAAAATAGAAATCATATCAAATAACCAAAAAGGAAAAAGTGAATCTTTTCCAGCCTCAATTTTTTATTCAAGTTTTGGCTTGAGATCAGTTTTGTCATCCATATTTCAAGTTTTAATATTTGACCTATCAGTATTTGGGGAGCAATACAAGATATAATGAGCAATAGGTTTAGTCTTCCAACACAGCATTAAACATCAGAAGCATCAAACATCTGTTATAAATCCTGTACAGACTTTGTCCTAGGACCACCGTCCCTCGTGTTCACCTGCTAAAAGAGAAAAGAAAAATCTTTCCCAATCAAGTTCACTACTGATTACTCCTGGCTGCCTTGTGTAATTACCACAATCAATTCAATGTGCAAAACTAGCACAGTCATGATTGAATTGGACACAAAGAATTGTCAGTTCTGGTGCACTAGGTCTGGTCAGTTTATTCAGAATACATTCCGAATATCAGATTCAATTTTGTGTATTGACCACTATACATATATTTGACCAAATATTTTGAGAAAAAATGCCCTGACCAATGTCAGAGAAAGTTTTTTCTCCACAGTACAACTGAAAGTTTTTTCTCCATGATACAATTGAAATATATTCAGTGGATAGAATAGAAACAGTTTCCTTTTAAGGTCCTGCATATATCCTATCTGGTCTTAAAAGAATGCAGAACTAAGGCAAAGTATTGCTCCCTGAGTATTTCATATCTCTTTCTTAGTTGTCTACCCCTTCACTAGGCACTATGCAGAAAGGTAAGATAATTAATCAAGAATCAGAGATTTAACTCCAAATCAAAGCCTTAGTTAAGTGAAATGTCTAGCTGTTCCATGACACTGATTTATTGTAACATTAGAATGAAAAGAGAGAAGTCAAAATAAAATGCAAGAAAAACGAAGCAAGTATTCTTTAATCTGTGCTTTTAAGGAAACTGTAACAAAAGACAAATGTCTTCAAAGATTCAGATTACCTTCAAATACAAGAAGTGCATTCCTCTGTTCTGCTAACTCAGTATTTTAGTAGGATGCAATCCATTTAAAGGTTTCTAACTCCATACTTGAGTTCTCATGCAGAAGTTTATGACATTAAAAAATTATTTTTCTGTCTACATAACAGAATCCCAGCTCTGTAAACCCAGTGTGAAAACAGCATATGACCCCATTCAGGACAGAGTAGGTGACAAGAACAGTAGAGGATGGCATTGTAAGAGCCGTTATGAGGTTCATTTACTATGGTATGAACAAGGAATTACCTAACTTCGAATTAAGTTTTGTCCTTTTTATTCCCTTATGAAGAGAAGTTCTCTGTGAGACTCTTCATCTTTAGATGGTATTTCAAAGTATTCTAACTTAGGACATTTGGTACTCTTCATTTTTAAGCAAAACAAATATTCAATTAATATTCAACAAATATACAATTTCAAGGACTGCAAATATTAACCAATTCAAACCTCAAACATAAGAAATAGCTCAAGAGATAAATTTGCATGTGGAGGTACATTTTCAAAACAATTTTTTTGCCTCTGAATATGGAATATTTCAGCTATGTAGTTGTATAAGTCAGGACTGTATAGGTCTGGGACTGCATTGGCTAGCTCAGCCCTGCTGTAACATAAATGACTCCTTTGTGGATTAAGCTGTGGATTTGCCTGCAAAAGCAGTTTTAGGACGGGTAATGCCATACTTACTTTGCAGAAATAGCGTTTCTCTACATTGCTGTTTTTCAAGAACTGTCAGGTATCAATGCATATATCATCCCTAAGAGCAAACTATAAAGATACACCAAGGGAATATCTGAAGATTTTTACACCTGAGAGTTTATGTCCCCCTGGATATTTTTGCTTCAGATAAAAGCCTGAAACATCATTAAATTCTAAATAAATGTAACAGTATTTTGTTTAGTATAATTGAATATTGCTTAAAGCAATTACCAAGCAATCACATAAGTATTAACACCAGTTTTAAGCCTCTTAAAGCCCACTGTTTTGGACTAAGTAGTAGGAAAATATGAGAGAAATTTTCTACAGAAGATTTCTTTTGTACAAACCCTTGCTTCTGCTTAACAGTGTACTACTTCACTCCTGGCTCTTTTCAAACTTAATTTACTTGACTAAAGGTAAACATCATTTCACTCTTGAATTATATCAGTACATATCCTGGTGAGTTTATGCACAAAATCTGAGATCCACTCATCCTGACATACCAAAATGTAAATTTTCTAAGATGCCCAGTACTTTCCCTGTGAAGAGAAAACATTAATCAACACATTTTACAGGATAAGCAGAAACCAAGTACTTCTTTCTTTTCACTCCTTAAACTGCCTGTACAATCCTGGCAATTCTAAAAATTCATATTAATTTTCAGTATGTATATCTATGTCATACAAATTTTCTGAGGTATAAATAATTAACAAAAAATAGTTATTGCTTTTAAAATTAAAAAAAAACTTGCATTGTCATAATGCCATTTATTTAAATTTTAAAGGTATTGGAACACTTTTATAGTATGTTTTGCTGAGAAATTTACATGCTGCACTAGATTTTTTATTAAGTTGTTGAAAGACCCATTTTATCTTGCTCATGAAACAAAAATAGTCAAGAAAATAATACAAAAGGACCAGTCTAAATAAAACAAAATGCTTGATTTTATTTCTGTATCTTTTATTCCTTTCCTTAAAATTCCAGATATTTAATGTCATTTAGGAATTGTACTTTGCTATGAGAAATTTAGCATCTTCACTTAAAAATGAAAAAAAAAATCCACAAAAAAGCCCAAACCAATAAAAAACTTTGAGTTGGAATGAATTGCATTCCATCCAGCAAAAAAGAATGCCAGATTTAGTGCAAAACCAGAGTCGATTACCACAAGGATATGTTTTTGATCAGTTTACCTGACAAATATTGTTCCATTCATACTGTAATATCCAGTTGTCAGCACTGTGCTTAAGGAGACTAGAACATATTTTAGTTGCTGTGAGGTGCTTCCTCAGCCAAATATAAAGCACAGCTCTGCACAGCCAGGCTCACATTTTAGCTTAAACGTGGTTTGTACATGCACACATGCAAGTCAGGAAGCCACATTCACACATGACCAGTTAGATGCAAGTTTCAAGTCTGAAAGGTGGAAATTTGCACCTCAGAGCACCATTTGAAGACAGGCTTGGTCGAACAGGGACAAAAATTACATCTTTCTCCCATGGATATTTGCAAACACACCCTGTGACATAGACATGTACATGCAGACAGTCACATTCACAACTGATTAACATTCCAAATATTAATCTGTTTAATAGTTCTGCTACACACCAGTATTTTACAAAGAAACAATCACAGACTTGTTGTTACCCTAAAATGAAATAATATTAGACTCTCCCAAGACATTGATCAGAAGGCATGCAGATCATTGCTCTTTCAAAGGAAGTATCTATCAGCATCAAATTTAATGGACTGGGAAATGTTCAATGTCTAGATGATTATAATATTGATATTGTGTTTCTATTCAGTGACACAACCCATGTGGTTTCCTTTTTGCATCTCTGATGTATATTTTTCATCTGAACAAATAAATGAAAAAAATCCTCACATAGAATTTATTTTCTTTTTCCCTACTGTTTTGCAAATTTAAGAAATATCAGTTTAAATAAAACTTTAAATAATTTTATTTTGCTATGAAATAGTAATAAAGTTATCCTAATTGAGATATCAGCAGTCAGTCATCCTGGCCTTCATTCTTGCCAACTGCTTTTATGTGAAGGGCAGTATTTTGGGTACATATACACTGGCAAGGAGAAAAAGTTAAGGAAGTTCTATCCTCCCCGTACCCATTAATATTAATTTCTGTAGTATGTTGCTGTATGTCATGGTGGTGTATGAGAACTTATTTTCTTTTTCTCCCTTCCTATTAGTTCAGTTGAGAAGATAGTAAGTAGATTACTGGTTAATAGAAAAGTTATTTTTTACTTTTTGTCTTGATTTTGTATGTCTAGCTATATGGAATCATAAAATCACAACAGAATATTTGTTGGAAGGGACCTGTAAAGACTGTCTAGTCCAACTTGCAAAGAGCAGGGACATCTTCAATTTGTTTCTCAGGGCCCTGTCCAACTTTTGAACTTTTACAGGAATGGAACATCCATCACCTCTTTGGGTAACCTGTTTCAACATTTTGCCCCTCATCCTAAGAACTTTCTTCCTTGTATCTAGTTTGAACCTACCACCTTTTAGATTAAAAACATGGGTTTTAAACTCATTTAATATTTAAATTTTCATAAATTTAGTTAGTTTAAAAATATGAGGGACTAAGAATACTTTAAACTGTCTGTCTTTTCCCTTTTTGTCATGTTTTCATGGGCCCAAATGCACAGAATGGAAGGAAGGTATTAGAATGATTTTACTTGTACAGACTGGTCTGGATAAAATGTAGTTTTAAGCATCCAATTAAACTAATTTATGTTTAATCCATAGAAATATTCTTGGGGCCAGTTGAAGCCAATGAAGTACACATAAGAATATATGCAGGAGGTAGATCATACAAGTGGAACTGAGCACATTTCTGGAATGTTCGCTCTTTTCACAGTAGGTGTTCAGTATTTAGATGGTCTGTCTAAGCAGTCCAGGGACATAAATTTTGGCTTTGCAGCCATTCCTGGAGGCTAACATATTTCACCCAAGCAAGGGCATGAGGTTCAAGCACAGAAAGGTCTACCACAGATATAGTACCATGTTCAGAAAGGGGAAACAGCAGAAGAGGGTGGAACTGGTCATTTATCAAAATACCTATTTGTCTTTTTAGATTTCTTATCCTCGTGATGCTGAAGTCCCCTCTAATGCAAAGTAGTCTATGTTTGTGAATTATGTATAATGTTGTCTAATTATTAGTACAGAAATCCATATTGCTGATCATTGCAATATCTGGATCACCAGAATAATTTACTTCCATTAATCTTCAAATGACTGTATATAAAACAAGCCCTATCTGCTTTGACAAGCACAGCTAAATTTTCTCTTATTCACTTATTCAATATTTAGTCTTCTTGACAAAGCAACACTGAGAAATAAAAATGGTGAAACAGGAAGAAAGAAGTGTAGACATATATCAATATGCTCACTGAGAGAGAATAGAAAAGTATCACCTGTAATTTACTGTTTTCCATCTCAGTCTTGGACTGTTGATCATCTTCAGGCAACTTTAATATACAAATAGTTAATATTCAAAGACATACTTCTGGCAGAAGACTCCTGATTCTGGCAGCACTACAAGTAGGTGTCAGTGTGAGTTGCCCCAGCCCACTGTGCAAAACCTCAGAGATTATTTGGCATCCATGAGTAAGTGACCTGTTTCAAGCAGAAATCTGTATTCTCATCTCTAAAGAATTCTAGAATATTGCTTTTAAAGAATTCCAGTGGTTGCCAAGAAGGGTTCTTTGCAAATAAGTAACCAACAATATTGTATGTGCAGTTTTCCTGTCAAGAATATGGGCATTCTACATAACTACTAATTGTTGTGCTCCATTTGTTAACCTGGTTCAGGGTCATTTTTGTCTTAGTTTTAAGGGAGAAAAATCCACAGATAAAGATATCTCTGCCCTTTGAAATTTAGATATATCCATATCTATATATATGTAAAATTCAAACCCATTCACATCCACTTTACGCAGGATGCTTCCAGCAGTTGTCCCGTCTATTTGTAGACAGAAAGTGCTTAAAACATATACTGCCAGTCTGAAATAGGAATTTGAGAAATTAAGAAAAAATAGCTCTATAAACCTGATTTATTACTATTGTATAGACTTGGATAATGATAACTGGGCTCTGGATTCCTGTTATTGTGAAGGAAAAATTGGTCCCATTCATCCTGACCTTCCTATAGGACCGTCATACAAGATTAAAATTTTCAGATAATTAACATGTAAGTTTGGACAAACTTCTGAGAAAGGATTTATTAATTGAAAAGTATATTTCTGATACAAAATAAAAATGTCTCCATATAAAATTTTTTTAAAAAATTTGAAAATCTTCAGTCTCACTTTTTAAACATATCTTATTGGATACCAATTCATGTGTCGAAGAGAAATACACCATGCTATCTATTCCTAGATGCTTTGGGCCACTCACTATGGTGTAGCCATTAAAAAGTGTTAATTTTTGAGATAGGTCTTAGGAAACACACTTCTCCAAGACTGCCTGCTGTAAACGTCCTGAGCATCAATCATTTTTTAATAGCTGTTTTCTTAAGAAATCTTTTTATTTCTTCTAGAAATTAGCTATCCATTTATTTTAGCCAAGGGATTCTACAGTTCCCACAAAGTGGGGTTTGAACTTCTTAAAGCTTTTGGAGAGGATCCTTTCTTTCTGCTTTCACTGTTGATTAAGTTTGTTTTTGCCTTTTCCTCTGTTTTGAAGCACATTTACAATTACCAACAAAGTAAAAATTATTATTCTAGACATAAAGACAATGTCTTACTATTTTACAGTTCAATTTTAAAGCAAAAAGAAATCACTATTATTTTTCTAGGTGTTGTTTTAGAAAGGAAAGCTGATAGGACTAGCCAACCCCAATCACCATGAGAGTAACCAAACCCAAATATAAACCTGTGGGTCATTTTCCTGGTCAGTGTATTTATCTTGTTTTTCTATTTCTTGAAAATATAAGAAAAAAAATACTGGCAAAAAAAAACTGATCCATTTTAAATCCACAGATCAAGGCATAACCTTCTGGCATTTCCAGATAATACTGAAACAAACAAAATATATTTTTGGCATTAGCTGAGAGATTTTGCTAAATAAATATTTTAATTTTTATGGGCAATTTTTATCAGCTTAATTAAATATTTAAATTATCTTTTTGCTTCCAGTTGTAACTTAAGCTTTTACTAAATCCAGTAAAAAATAGTAGGTCAGAGGGTGAATTCTAAACTGGACTGTAATGGTTTCCTTTTTATTTCCAATAAATCACAAGCAGGTTAGGTGAACACAGATTGAAGGAATGACACCTTGAGATCCTTTCCAAACTTACGGTAATTTCACGATTATAAGCCGCATTGTCGTTCGCAGCGAACTTTCACAAAGTTGCCAATTAGTAACAGAATCGCTGGATCATGGGGTTTATTGGCAGGTGTTGACATTGGAAACATTATTTCCAAGCTAAAAAAGATACAGACAATAGCTGCAGCAGCGTACCCTGCAAGTTTTATTAACAAGCGGAAAAAGAGACAAACAATAGTGTGGTCATTTTACAAGCATTTCCAATGAATTCACATAGCCTTTAAATAGCCACTTAGATAGGCAGCCGCACAGCCGCACAGGTGGGCGGGGAGCCGGGCGGCTGGAGAGCCGGGCAGCCATGCGGGCAGGCAGGGAGCCGGGTGAGCGGAGAGCCAGGCAGCCACACAAGACTGAAAAGACCAAAAAAATACAGAGAACTATCACAGGCTTGGATTGGTGGCCGCCCCACCGCCGGGGCCGCGCAGGTTCCGGCTTGGCTCGGGGCTGCTGCAGGCTCTCACTTCCGGGTTGGAAAATTTCTGAACATCATTCATATATAAGCCACTCCGGAGTACAAGCCGCACTTCCGGATACGGACCAAAACTTTAGTCAAAATGGTGCGGCTTATAATCCTGAAATTACTGTAATTATCCTATAAAATGAAATAAAATAGCTATACTCCTAAGGATTAAAAACTTTTTCATGACAGATCACCTCAAGGAAAATAAAAAAAAAAAAAAAAAGGAACTTTCATGCATTTCCTTTCATGTAACAGCAATGTCAAGATCTCAAAATATCTATCAGTATGTTCCAGGGTTACATTGGTGTTTGATAGTAAACTTAATAAAGGGAAGAAAGGACTGGATCATTCCCAGGAGATTTTGATGCCAACTCAAGAAAAATAGAAAGGTAAAGAAGTTGCTTAGAGGACAATTTTGTCAAAATATGGTTAATTCAGAGCTTATTAGGGTGAAGCTATGATAGACAGGATATAAAACATATTTCCTGGGGAAAAAAAAAAAAGGTGAAAACAAAATTCAGTAGATGTACCAAATTGTAACAGTAGCCAGGAAATAGTTTTTTGTCTCTCCCCTACTAACCAGAGTGCACTGGCAGTGGAGAAATCAAAGACCAAGCATCATCACTGAAAACTCCACAGACTTTGAATATGCTGTCTTTTAAATGCAATCACTATATGTGTAGGAAAGTACAGTAATTTCACAGTTACAAGCCGCACCTGATTATAAGCTGCACTTCCAGGATGATGGCAACGTTTTGTTCTTCCTCCATATATAAACCGCACCAGATTATAAACTGCACTTTCGTTCGCAGCCAGGATCAGTGTGCAACTATCACAACGTTGTCAATTAGTAACAGAATCGCAGGATAGCAGGTTTTACTGGCTCGGCTCAGGGCCGGGCAGGCTCGACCCACTCAGGGCTGCCAATGGGGCCAGGTGGCCCAGCACAATGCTGCTGCTCAGTGGGGCTGCTCAGGGCCAGCTGCTGCTGCTGCCGCATTTGCTTGCCCTGGCCCAGTTCTGCTGGGCTTCTCCATGCTGCCAGGCTTCCCCACACTGCCAGGCTTCCCCACGCTGCCAGCCCCAGCTCTGCCGGGCTTCCCTGTGCCACCAGGCTTCCCCATGCCGCCGGGCGACCCCGCACCGCCGGGCTTCCCTGCCTCTGCCGCGGCCAGCCAGGCTCCAGCTCGGCTTGGGGCTGCCGTGGGCTTGCACTTCTGGGTTGGCAACTTTTAGAACATTGTTCATATATAAACCACTCCGGATTACAAGCTGCACTTCCGGGTTTGGACCAAAATTTTAGCCAAAATGGTGCAGCTTGTAATCGTGAAATTACTGTACTTTGGGTATGAGAGCAAGCACACTAACCTGTTTAAATGGTTTTTTGTGTTTTTCTGCTAGCAATAAATTCTTTTGAATTTGGAAGGGTTTGCTTTTATTTTTATAACTAGGACAATGTTTTGAATCAGTATTTGCTATTCAAAGAAAGAACCCATATAGATATCTTCACTATGAAGGATCATAGTAAAAGCAGTATTATTTGGATTTAAATTAAGAAGTCATTATTTTAGAGACAATTAAAATCATTGTGGGATTTTTTTGCCTAGTATCTTTCCAAAATGTTCTTTTCCCATGTTCACACTTAGGAAGAATAACGTTAATGGCATTTTGGATTTTTCTTAAGTACTTATTTTTTATTTCTATCCATAGTTAAATACAGCAACCGTAATTTCTTTTATTCATATCTAACTGAATTCATGATTCAATAACATTCATTCTGTGGAATTTTGGTCAAAACAATGCCGCAGATTAATTCTTAGTGAAATGTAACAGTCATTTCTAAATTGCTACCTTATAAAAAAGTACATTAGCAAGCACAAAAGATTCCTACAACTGAAAACGTGAATCTTTTTTGCCTTAAAATGCCCAGCAAAACAGAAAGAATATTTGATATGAAAAGGTTTAACATGCACAGGCAAACAGTCACATGCATAACTGTGGATACATGAAACAATTCTGTGTAGGTGAAAAAAGTTGAAATGACTAGTCAAAGTTTTACTTAATGGTTCTAAGTTGAATGTTGACATTTACCTTACTAAATCTCACAGCATATTTCATTTGCTGCTGCCCTGTTTAAGCTGGGATAGAGTTAATTTTCTTCTTAGCAGCCAGTACATTGCTGTGCTCTGCACTCAGTGTGAGAATCAAGGTGGTGACTCAGAGATGTTTGGGATGTTGCTCAGTGGTGCTCGCCTGAAATCCAGGACATTTCAGTGACCCGTGCTCTGCAGCAATCATGTACCCAAGAAACTGAGGGAGCATGGCCAGGAGAGCAGATCTGACCTGGCCAAAGGGATATTCCATACACAGACTGACATGGCCAGGGAGTGAACTCAGGGGAGCTGGCTGGGAGAGGCCAGGCGCTGCTGGGGGACGGGCAGGGCAGCGGTCAGCAGGTGCTGAGCAACCGCGTCACTGGGCATCACCCACCTCTCGGGGGTTTTATCCTCTCCCTTTTTCATCACCTTCTTCATCATCACTATTATTATTATACTTCATTTCACTTATAAAACAATTCTTATCCTAACCTGTGAGTGTCAGTTTTTTCTGATTTCCTTGCCCACCCCACCAGGAGGGGGGTTGTGGGAAGTGAGTGAATGGCTTCATGCTATCCTGTTGCTAGTGGAGGATAAATCAGGGCTCAGCAGTCTCAGCTTCTAACAAGGTCTTACCAAAATGCATCATTAATAAACTGTGAGAAGTTTACTAAGACAGTGATTGTTTTTCAGTGCCCAAAAGAATTTTAAATTCACAATCCTAGCTTGGTCTCATGCTTTTTGGGTTGCAAGGCTGGTAGAATTTAAAACATGTTTGAAATATTTATTTTAATTAAAGTTGCTGTCCTATAAGTAATTCTGATCCTTAAACATTCCTTTTCAAACTAATTGGGACTATCAGTTCACAAAATCTTTCATGGAAAAAAGAACTTTGTCATTTTAAAATTGAAAGAGAGTTTCAATTACCATGCTGAAGTATTTTATTTCTGAAGATATGTTTTAATTAGGATCTGGTCCAGCTTCCTGATATTTATTAAGGTTGAGAATTCCAGTTCTGAATCTCAAGATAGAGCATGGTTCTAGAACTCCTATGAAGGACTGCTTAAGTTCTAACAGGAAGAAACTTGGGGCATCTTACTTAAATTTTGGTCACAGAAAAGAACTGGAGGATAAAAGAAATTGCCTAAAAAATTAACTTTTTTCCCGATTTTTTAATAGGAATTGGATTTTTAGATTTCAAATTTTTAAAGAATATTTTAAAATTTCAGAAAATAATTTTTTTTTAATCCTTTGCCTATTCTACATTGGCTAATCAGAGAACACATTTTCTGCTTGCAGCCACAGTATTTATGCTACTATATCCCTCATATAGAGCCAAAAAAGGATCTTGTTTCTAAAAGTATTTGCATAGCTATCAATTTCCTACAAACTTATTGGTATCTAGGTTCTATCCCAGCAAAATTTCTATCGACAATCTGCAGTGGAACATGATAAAATGCACAAAAAATATACTTTCCCCTTTTTTTCTCCAGAAAAGCAAATTTCTGAGTCCTCACATTTGTTTTATTCTCCTTCCTGTACAATATTATTGTTGTGACATCTGAGTGCCATATGAATCATTGAGCAATGTTTTATTTTCATTCAGCGCTGCAATATCACTCCTAAAAGACCTATAAAGTAAAGAAACATAAAGTAATTTCACTAGCAGTTTCTAATATCTCAAAAAAATAAAAATTCCACATTGATTATCATGATAAATCTGCCGCAAAAGCACTGACTATAACTGAAATATTATTCAGTCTCTCAGTTGAAGGCACAGTGATGGATAAACAATATTTTCTACACACACCTGTACCCAAATAAAAAGAAGCAATAAAGATTCATAAGATAACAGGTTAATTCTTGGAAAATGCTTTTCAAAAAATGCATGTTGTTGGAGCCCACCAATACCAGATCCAATTCTGACTTAATAAAATGCTCTTACCAGTATTATCTTTGTTGCCCCCGGAGAGTGCTACATGGGAACTGCAGCACACAGATAGACCACCAGAAAACCCTTTGCCAGTTAATTTCTTCCATGCTTTTCCAAAAGTGGAATTAGCTTTGCATTGGTGTTACAGGGAAGAATGCTAGAATCAGTTCTCAGAAAGATGGCACTCAGACATTGCAGTCTTTTGTCAAACTTTGTAAGCTGAACATTATGCAAAATGGAAAGTCAGATTTAATCTCAATTTCTAGCTAAACTTTTGGGTGAGGAGTAGAGGTTTTTGATAGATGAAGCCTAACAAGACTTCTCACCGCAAATTTAAAGGAATAAAAAGTATTTTTCGTTATCAATATTTGGATCCACTGTTCAAATATTTTATCAAAAAGGAAACAAACAAAGCAAATTTGAGTTACTTGAGTCCATTCAAACCCATATTCTTTTAAAGAAATCTCTGTTAACATGTAAAAGTTGTCATAAACATGGTGATAATTTGCTTAAAATAACTACAAGTTAATAACCAATAATAATTATTTTATTATATATTTACTAATATTATTAATTTTACAGAGAAATTTGACTGTATATCATCAAATAGACTGAAATTAACAAAACTACCTGAGGCAAGAGTGTCCAATATTCTTCTAGTAGAAGGATAGATTTGGGAGAAGAGCTGATTTGGGAGTAAGCAATGGAGAGTGAGGGGAAAAAAACAGAAATATATGTCATCCATCACCTCAGCATCCTGGGAGCTTCAAATAGTTCGTGGTAGACATTAAGTTTGCTTCTCCGTGAGAAAAATATTTAAAAAGTTAACATTTGCTTTTTCACTTTTAATTCAGCCTGGTGCACAGGAAAAGGACAGGCATAGGTAATGTGGATTTTATTCTTATATCATATCTCTAGGAAAAGATAAATTTCCCAGGAGACTATAAAATATTCTGGTTTTCAGATGGTGGCTTAAAATGTTAAATCATGCAAAAATACATAGTCATATATGATACAACCCAACAGAGTTGCAATAGCCAGAATAATTCCTATATAATTTTGACTTCATATGTTATATTTCTTGCAAAAAAGCTAAATTCCATTCTGATAAAACTTTATACCTTGAATTTCAAACCATACATCTACAATTGCACCAAGACTTTGGTAAGCCAGTCAGCACAGCCTGAGCTTTCCTGTCTTAATCTGAATGATAGACAAATGTCTCCAGCCAGGCTCATTAATGTACAGCTAAAGCCACGGCACTGCAACCTAGAAACAATGCAATGCAAAAATGAGACCTCTGAAAGCCTGTGTAACCCAATGAGCACATCCACCAGGACCTGTTAGTCAAATAAACAAGCAGCTCATTAGTTTCTTATTGCTGGTCCTAAATGCATGAAACTCTCTGAGAAAAAACAAGGCATGATAGTCACAATCTGTCTGGCTCTGCTGAATCCAATCAAAAGGACTTGGAGAGTACATGTTGGTGCTGTGAGACTGAGGAATGCAAGTGGAGACACAGGGGTTGAGGAACCCTCCACAGTCTGTTTTGAACCTGCTAATGTGCTCTGCTCACTTAATGGCATCTTATAAAACACCTGGTCTCAAACACTCAAATATTGATTCAGTATATGGAAATCTGCTATTACACTACTGCTGTTTCTAGGAGCAGCTTATATAAACAGAGCTGACATGACTGTGCCATATGGTTTTATTTCTGGAGTGCTTTGACTACATTTCTTAGGGGGAGGGGGTAATTGATTGGAGTGATTTATAGGTCCCCCTCACTTCCTTCAAGGTGGATGATGACTAAGCTGTACAAGCCACAAATTTTGGTGTCCAGGTTCATAAGGGTTGTTGGTTAATGGTTAACCTAATGACAAATCTCTGCTGTGCATTCACGTGTGACTCCAGTGAGTGGGTGATAAGGGCTAAATCCTCCATAGACTACAAATGTGCAGGCTGAAAAGGAAGTATGTTTTACAGGCTATGTGTGTTTTTACCATGCCACATTTACCACACATTAGTGAAGGCAAATACAGGGAAATGAGAGGGTTCGAAGGGACAAATATGTTATGGTCTTTCCACAAATAGCAGCAACAACTTGAGTATTGTACCTGGGTAAAGAGTGAAGATTCAGGCTCTGGCTTAGGTTTAAAATTCTGAGGAATTTAGTCAGCCTGAAGATGCTGTTTGTCCTGACATTCCTTCCTTACCAACATGACTCTCAGGCCCTGATTACTCAGGTTGTCTCAAAAATCTCTCATATTCCTGCCACAAGTCTTTTATGATTTGGTGCGTTCAGCTATATTCCGATCAAGGATCTGCAGAGTCCTGGGGATATGAACATCCCACATGACAAGAACTGGGCCGCAAACAGAAAGGGGAAAAGATGTTTGCAACTGCTTGAGCGTCCTCTTCCTTTGTTCTGTTTATCTCCATCACAAACATCTGAACCCTGAAAAATGGTTTTGTTCACCTGAGTGAACTATTCCCTATTCTCTTCACAGGCCTTTTGCTCACATGGCTCTCTGGGAGCACTTCATCTCTATTTCCTCTAAGGAGTTACAAAATAGACAAGACTAATCAGCTAGCAGAATTACAGAGACACAGCTGTGCAATTGTACCCTTGTACATACTGCAAATAAACCATCTCTTAAATATTTGTACCACTTCTGTATTTTGGATTGGTTGCATTGTACCTATGCTGGGAACATACTAGATGATCTCAATTGCTCATCATTTGATGCTGCTAATTGTACACCTGGTACTTATCTCTTGTCCTCCTACCTATGCAGTTTGTCAGACATGGGGAGGGACGGGCTGGAGCACTCCTATATGTGGAGCTGCTTAGGCACCCTTGGCAAGGTTAAACTCTTTGCTAACCTGTCCCACTTTACTTTCATATCATGTAAGTTCTAAAACAGCCCTGAATGCCACATTGAAGATCTGTAAATCACCACATCAGATTGGATTAGCAGTTCATCTTGTCAAAATCCTCTTACTACACAAATATCAAATGTTTTAACAGAAACAAGCCTGCAATAAGCAACTTTCCCTGTTTAAACAGAACATTTCAGTCAGCACAGTGGCATTTATATTTTACCAGGATGTAACAAGTTCTGCTGATGCATTTTCCTTAGTGAAGGCTATTTCCTTGTCTTACATTGGAATTAATTGATTCAGTGTGCTTGCTTTTGTAGAAAAGGTTGAAGAACATGTGTTAAATGCCTTACCACTGCTCATCATTGTTCATCATTTACAATGTTTTCCTTTCTAGGTTGGTTTGTTGTTTGTTTTTTTTTTCTTCAATGAGATCTCTTCAGTTGGTTTATTTTGGTTTGAGGGTGTTTACTGGTGGAAAATTTTTCTAATTTCTTTATTAATCCCGTTTTGGGATTCTGCCAACTAGTAGTATATGCTTTTCAGCCAAAAGTGATAGAGGCTGAATTCAAATTTAAATATTAATGGCACTTTTTTTATACACGGTACTATGGATTTTAGAGTCTTCTGTATGCTTCCCTAAGCATATTCTTCTCCTTAGTTATATAACTTTTAAACGATGCTAATATATTCTAATAATTTAAAGGTGACACTATAGATGAAGTGTGTTTAAATGCAAAGGAAACAATATTTGCTTTCAAACTTCCTGTGTTTTAATATCTTGACTAAAAACTTTAATGAAGGCCTTGTTTTTTCCTTTCCCACTACCTAGCCACGCAGCAGGAAAAACATCAGGGTTTTCCTGTTCCCGGCATCTAAAAACTGTTTACAGATGTAGAGTGTGCGCTGACTCAGTGCTTCCACATTAGGAAAGCCCTTCTCTCTTAAGGCTGTGGGGTCAGAAACAGCAGTCTCTGACATTTCTTCCACACAACTGTATGTCATGGGCAAATCCTTCACATGCATTCCTACTAATTTTCTTCTACTCCACCATTCCATGACTGACCAACTTCATCTGGTGGGCTTTCTGTACTAAGCAGGAAGCAGTGAAACTAAGCAGGGAAGCTGAGAAATCTCAGCTGCAGCCCTCCTGAGAGGAGTCTGATAGAGGATGATGCACTCTGCTAAGGGTGATAACCATCTGAGGTGAGGGAGAGGGACAGAACAGGCTGTGTGATGCTGCAGGGTCAGCACAGCTGTTTCATGTGTGTGCCAGCAGAATAAACCTGTCCGAGTCCAAACTGTTTTGTTCTTCAGCTGCACCTGGTGCCAAGCACACGTAGCTCATCTACTTTGTGGAACCACAATATCATCAAGTTAGTATCCCTCTAACACAGCTTGCCTACAGGAAATTCAATTAAAACAGCATTTACCTCGTATAGGGCTTGTTACCCTGCCCTTGCTAAACCCCAGGCCACTTCTGAAGAGTTTTCCACAGCAAAGGGAGGAAGCAAAGCAGGCATATTATCCTTAAAATTTGGTAGTCTACAGGGACCAGTATGGGCAGTGAAGTGATAACAAGAGAAGCATTATCAAAGCACCAAAGGAAGCACAGCAATGACTTGAAGTGCAGTAAATTCAGTTGGCCAGAGGCAGTCTGGGTGGAGAAAGAAATCCTCCTGTGAGACTGGACTCCTGCTGAGATCCTGCTTACTCTCAGGCACCCTTACAGAAGGTTCCAGAGGCCACCCTCACTCTCACCATCCCCACCAGGCTCCTACCCCTACCCCATGACAGGCCAGCAAGGGACCTCAGTCATGCTTTATGGTTACAGCGGGGTTCAAGGAATCAACGCATCCAAAACGGCACCTGGGCCTTAGCATTTATCTTTCACAAAGACAAAATAATTTGAATATATGTGAAGATGTAAATTTTACCAGGCAGAGTGTCAGAACTGTATCCAAAATTGAAAATGTTTGTAGAAAGCCTGGTAATTGCTTTTTTTACCACAAGATCTGCCTCAGCCAATTCCCTCCCTTCCTTATGTCTCAGTGTTCCACTTTGAGTTGATAACTCTTTGTACTTCTGAACTTTTGGTCTCTTTTTCCCCTGAAATGCCCTGCACCTGTATTTTTCTAAAATGGCTTTCACCATTCTACAGGTATTTCTGCTGCTTCTCTTAGATCTTTTGTTTCTGCAAATTACTGTGGCTCAGACTATGAGTTTCTGTGTGGCCAAGAAGCCCACAGAAATCTCAGAAATGAGATTTTCAAAAGATGGGGAGATAAACACAATCAAGTATGGCTAGATATGCATATAAGGGAGAAGCATGAAAATTCCTCCTGATCATCTAGTGATATTCAAATATGAGGCTTTTAAGCACCTCGATTAGCATAATTGCAAAGAAAATAAATTATACCTAGAACATTTAATACAATAAAAAGAATGTTACATTGGGCTATGAAAACCAGATGAGCCTAATCAAACCCTAACATCTTATCTTGGGATTTTTAGAAATCCTTCCTCCTCTCTGCTTGATTTGGTTTTAGTTTAAAGAGAAAAACAGATGGAGGTCAATGTTTTGTATTCAGTTTAAATGTGACCCAGGGGTATTTCAATCTCTCTAGACAAATTGATTTCAAAAGAACCTAAGTGTTTAGTCAATATCTAATGGTGATTATTCATGGGCTTTCTGGTACCAGCAATTCTCAATATAAAATTTCCCATCATACAGGGTTCAATGTGAATTCCAAATAATGCTTATTGGTATTTAGAGGCTCAGGGTTGATAATACTCGATACAGGATTGATGGTTTTAATCACTGTAATTCTTTTTATGAAGGTTTTAAGAAAACATTTCCTTTGGCTATGGAGCCAAAATTAACATAAGTTTGTCTTATTAGGAATAAACCAGTCGCTGATTTTCTTATATAAGAGAGACACTACCGTGATCAATTTTTACATAAAATAACACAACTGACAAAACTCATTCCATGCATGAGTTGGAAGAACACTGTCAAACTGGTGTGTGTTGTACAGTACAAAACAAAAACCTTTGAATAGCTGGCAGACAACCTCCCACACTTCTCATGTTAGTACCATTAATGTTCACATCATTCTGCTGGTATAGCTTTCAGCTTGTAACTGTGATGCAAGAATCAGAGTTCTGTGAGGTGTACTGATATAGAATACCCATCTTGGGAGAGAAATTTGCCTAATTTAGGAGTTTATTATAATTTTCTGAGGTCCAAGGCATTGCATAGGTCACCTGCTTAAGTCCAAGTTTAGATAACATCCACAATATACAAGTGGAATTCTATATTCACCCTGGACCTTTAAAGCAGCTGAGGGTGTGAGGAGAACAGGTGTAGATCTGCTTTACTGCCAGAGGTAGACCCAAACTGCCTCACTTATTAAACTGGAGAATATGTGCACCTTTTGAAATTGGTGGGTTTGGCTTCTGTAGCAAGAAACAGTTAGTTAAATATCATTTTTTTTAATCTTAAGAAGATGGCTTAGCTTCAGAACCACATTGTGTGTTTGGCAAGGAAAGGGCGAGTAACAGCAAGGCAAGCCTCAAATCATAGCAAACACAGGAGATCCCAGGAGACCCCAGGAAGGACATCTGCACAGTGAAAATGCTTTCTGTTAGAGCTCCATCCTTCAGATCAACGCTCTGTTTGTGATGATTATGTTTCTGTGTACTCTTTTATGCTACAAATACCATCGTTCCTCTCTATGATGATGGATAATAAGGCCAACAGTGGAAAGCTCACCTAGTGTTAAGATCAGAAACCTAGGAAGTTCCTGATCACAGCTGAGAGTCTGCATCCCTATGTTCCAGTTCTTTGCTCTAAAAATAGGGCAGTTGAACCGGCCTTTTTTGTGAAGCATGATATAGACACCAAGTGCTTACTGACAAGGCTTCTGACAATCTCATATGTCAACAAGAATATTATAACAAAAATGTCATATTTATGAACCCTGCCAGGAAAAGAAGTCAAGGTTTCAAATCTTGTGTTTCTTATAGTAAGTGATATATTTATTTAATATCTTCATGGTTTAACCTCAAAAACTAATGAAAAATGCATTTGTCTGGAAAATAACAAATAATTTCTTTTAAATATGTAAAACTAAACCCATTAACTTTCCATTTTTTTTCTCCAAACTGCCTCCCTTATTTGCAGTTTACATTCAACACAGAAGGATTGTAATATTTGTATAACAATATATAATTTATTAAACTGTGTGTCAGATTGTAGTCCTTCCAATAAATTCTGTTTCCAATCTGGATTTTTTGATCACTGTTAGCTCCCACACTAGGGAGGAACTAGGAAAGCAGAGACTTCATGAACTCCATAAAAGTCAGATTCTCACAGTAATTGATAAAAGGGACTAGAAGTATAATTTAAAACATATAATACAATAAATCAGAGTTAGACAGTGGTGTAATAAAAGGATGTTTTTTTTAAAAAAAGGGAAATGTAAGATAAATATGTGCAAAAAGTTCTGCTGGTGGAGTATTTTATACTGATAGAATAGATCTCCCAGGGATACTAAGGAATCATTTTCTGTGAGGTTTTGCACAGTGAATGCACAAGCTCTTCTTGATATTATTGAATGGAGTGATCAGAGATATTTTTAAAAGCAGCTTTCAGTATCCTGGCTGTTCTGTCTGTTTGTCAGAGAAGATGTATTTTTCAGTGGATGCAGTGAAAATTTTGCAGATTTCTCAGTTTTTTCATCCCTGTGAAAACAAAATTCTCCAACTTCACATTAAATAATTGAATTTATATGCAAATCTAGATATAGCCATATATTAAAAATGTGGGGTATTTGTAATCACTGTGGGTAAATTTGTTTATATCTGTTACTTCAGAAAAAATATATTAAAATAGGTAATTTTAGTTCAGTGAAAACCATCATAGTAAAATGTGAGAGGTATCTCATCTTTAAAAATATTGCCCTTGGTAAGCTCTCCATAATGTTATGTTGTTCAAGTAATAAAAATAGAACTCACACTTAATTTTTTACAAGTTACTGTGTTTATATTAGTTTTTTAAAAGTTGTTACCATTTTATCCTACTCAAAAATGAAGAAACTGAATTAATTTATAATTTCCTAGTTTATTGGTGAACTGATATGAACTTTTTATTATTTCTTTCCCATTACAATAAATTTGAATGCAGAACCTTGCTATAATCTACAAATAAAATCCATAAGCAAAAAATGTGTAGAGGGCGACGTGTAGAAAGCACTTCACTCTAAATCCATCCATTTTTGTCAGTCTTTCCTAAAGATAGAAAAAGTTCAAGGACAATGAGTGACACACTAAATATAAAGCCATATAGGGCATAAAATAATCAGTATATCTCATTTTAAAATTGTTTCAGATGATTTCAAATTCAGTAGCATTTTTCTGAGAGTGAAAGTGAGTAAACTGTGACGCTTCTGTTGCATTTTCTGGATTTAAAAGTAAGAATTATACATTTAAATAAAATTATATTCCAGGATTTATGCTACATTATAACCCAAGAGATATGCATTCGGATGTGACACTTCCTGTAGAATCACAGAAGGCTCACATAAAGCTCATAAGTAAAGCTGCCACCGAGGTTTCCATATCACTCTCAGGAGAAGCAAGGCACTGCTGAAGTGTCCCTGGAACCTGGCACAGTCCTCAGCTATTCTCTGGGGATACTGTCCTCCTCAGACTTACGCTGGAGGATTCAGTGACATACCAACAGGTCAAGATAACAGGATCACAAAGAAGCTTTGAGGATACACATAGAATACAGCAGAGAATACACACCTAAACCTATGTGCCAATCCAGTAACTGCAGAAGCCACCACCACCAAGTGAGGACAGAAAGTCTGTCACAGACTTAAAATCATGTGATTGTGCCACTGAGTAAAGTCTAGTTTTGATTAGACCTTGTGTTTCTCTCTGTGTGCGGGGTCAAGTCTTACACCATAAATATTTCATCATGGGTACCCAGTCTGCATCTGTTTGGAAACTTGATTTCAGAAGCAGCAAGAAAGACTGAGAGGGTAAAATTTATACTTGATGTAACTCCCTGGCAGAAAACCAAGGATAAATTTGGCCCATGTGTATGAATAGAAGGAACTAAAAATGTACAAGTGTTACAGAGCAAGCTAAAGCAGCAAGTCAAGAGAGAGCAGAGGGCATCAGCTTGAGAAGTAATCAATATGTGTGGGAGGCTGGAAATGATAAGCAACAGCAATGTCAACAGAAAGTCAGAAGCAGGGGGAAGAAAGCTATCACTGTTTTGTACAATAAAAACTTTCTGCAACCACCAGAGCTTGCCTTTCATTATTTATTTCCTATGGGTTACATTATGCACTTGACTACACTAATATGCAAAAGCAGAAGGGATGAGGGATATTTCAGACCTTTTCTTTGGATTTAATATGAAGTTTTAATATCCTATTTTAATGGAAAAAATCTTGGTTTGCAGTTCTGATTGTACTCATGGCCTAAAAAGCAGGCATTGTTTGTTAGATGGTGTGTACAGTAAAGGCAAGGCAACTGGCAGATCATGTGCTGCCCCCAAAAAGGAATGGGCAAAGAGGAAATCAAGATTGCAACTGTCCTGTTCCAATGTCAGTAGTTTCTAATAGATGAAGGATGCTTTTTAGTGAGTGAATAAATAAATAAATATCTAGACAGACCCTAGCCATGACACACATAAGACCTTGCTAGTCTGGAGGTAAAAACAGATAAAGGGTTCACTGGTCAGGGGAAGACTTGGGCTGAATATCTCATGCTTATTTCAAATAAATAGAGGTCTATTTATTTTCTTAGGTTGACAGCATGGTGCAAAGTGTAATTTTGGAAGTGGAAAGGCCAACTCTCAAAAAAAGAATCATTATGTAAAATTTCTATCTGGGTTCATCATAGCCCAATATTCTGTGCAGACATTTATTCACAAAAAATTAGCAAAATGCAGATATAAGCAAGGTATTGACTATGACAGTTCACATTCCCTAACTCAGTCACTTCTATGCCTCCTTATAATTTTAGGACACATGAAAAATGGTCTTTGTTATTCTACCTTTGTTATTCCTTTCAAATCTTGACTGTTCTATCAGGTGCTTTGAATAAACATGTACTTACTACACCAGTGTTAGGTCATCCTCCACATAATAACTGAATTTTGTTTTGGTAGTTTAAATGTACAGTCTACATGACTGCATATTTTAGATACATTCTCTCTTTTTTCTTAAAAAACCCTGACCAGTGTGTTTTCCTATGTATGAACTAAATTACTTTAGTGCTTGTTGGTATGTTTTTTAACAGTGTAGCACCAAAAGACTACACTGTGTAAAGGGAAGCAGGTAAATCCATATTTTAGCTCACTTTTGAGATGCTGGTAGTCATAGCTGTTAGTGTTATTGCAGCGTTAGTGCATCCTCCTTTTTGAAATACATTATCTAAACAATAGTATGGTTTTTTGTACCCACATGCAATCCAAACCCTTGGTCTTTCAAATTCCCCAGTAAGTAGGCCAATTCAAATGCATTACAGCCTCAGTTTCCTTGTTTACTCAGATCATTTTTCCAGCAGGCTGAGGTGCACAAACATTTATTCCAGTGGCCTACTTGCACAGATTTGGAATGAGAATGGGAAGTTTTCTCAGTTCCCCCACTTCACTCTACCAATCCAGCATCTCTGCTATACTTAGCAGTAAGCTGTTGCTGTATGTGTGTCTTCTTAACTGCATCTCAGAACAATTGGAAAGTTTATGGAAAGCATATGGAAAGGAGGAGGAGACAGAAAAAAATAAAGATAAATTAGACCATAAAAGTCTATTAGCCAAAATACTTAAAAGAATATGTCTTTGCTTAGGATATAGTTATCACTTATTTCAGAGTTTCTTTTACATATTCACCCAGCCTTCCTTCCCTCTCCTTGCTGTCACTTGGGAGGAAACATGAAAACATAACTTCCAAAAGATCATGCTGCATCCTGATTATTTCCTGTATATGCACTTTTAAACCAACATGTATTTTGTCTTGTATACAGTTTCTTTCATCCCAAAACTGATTACAGGGGTTTATACAAAACGCAAAAAGTATAACTTGATCTTGAATTTGCCAACCTTTTTGGCAAATTCAATATCAATCAGTTTGACTGGGTTTAGAATTAGACACTCATGGTTTAGTCCAGTCTGATTTGCAGACCGGTTTGTGATGCCTTTCAGTGTATTTTAATTATATTTTATTATCTTAAATTTTTACATTAAAAGTGTTCCTTAGGTCCACCTGCTATTCTGAGCAGCAAAAATTTGTTCTCTTTATGAAAAAAAAACAACTAGATTTTTCTTTTTTGGTTTGTTTTTTTGGTTTGTTTTTTGTTTGTTTTGTGGTTTTTGTCTTGTGGTGTTTTGATTTTGTTGTTAGTTTTCGCTTTTTGGGGGATTGGCTGGTTGAGGGTTATTTTTGGTTTTTTGTTTGTGTAGTTTTGGGTGTTTTGATTGGTTGATGGTTTTTTTAATTCGGTTTTTTTCTGTCAAGAACTTAAGGCTTAAAACTCCTCTGTGTATGTTCAGGCCACTCAGCTCCAAATCCATGCTCATTCTCTTTGAATAACTAATAATCCAGAAGAATAGAAATCATTTTAATTTCCCTGTCCACCACACGTCATCACCATAAATAAAACTATTCTGAGGCATTTTCAGTAAAGTAAAAATTTTATCATAGGATCCAGTTTAGACTAGTGAATGAACTGCAGAAGAAGTTCCAAGATTAGCTCTTGAAGACCTCTCAAGATGTATATGAAAAACAAAATCGCACTTACGTGCATGATATATCTAAAGAAATCTGTCCTGCCACTCCATAATTTTAAGGGGGTCCACAAATCTCAGCACAGTAGTACCCTAGCATTTCTGGGTTGCATTTTCAATTTTTTCACTGCTAAATTAAACAACTTTCTGCTAGAGAAAATCCCACTGTGCCTTTATCACTGACTTTACCAGGAACAGAGCCAGGCCCAAATGTCTTGAGAACTGTATTCTCATGTACATAGATGGGGGTCATCTTCCTACAGTGTTTTAAATTTTTTATCACAATGTCTAAGAATTGAGAGATCTTAGAAATCTTGGTACAGACAGATATCTGCTGTATGGGACATGGTAATCTAGAGTATATTACTTTGAACTTTAAAAGGATTTAATATTCTCCAGAAATTCAAAGAGCAGCAGCATCCATAAAAAACAAAACAAAACAAAACAAAGAGTAAAAAGGAAAAACAAAGCAGGACAAAACAAAATTCAAATTGTTGATTTTATGGAGATATTGTCACTAATCTACTTGCAAAACAACAAAAGAAAAGGAATTATTTCACAAAAATCCCCCTCTTAGTTAAAACCATTGCCTTTATAGTACTGTATGACCACAGGAATAGGTTCTCCTTTTTATATTTTTAATAGTTATTTTATTTACCAGAAAAGGCAAAGTTACAAAATCTTCATTTGTTTCATCTTAAAGTAAAAATACGATACCTGGTATCTAAGTTATAGGTCTTCCTTTGTTTATATTTTATAATTATTCTTCTGATTCATTTAAAATCCCCTTTGAAATGCTGCATATTAGAAAGCCAGCACAGATGCTGATTCTGTTTGCAATGGCCTAAAAAAGTGCAAGCTTTAATCTGATGTCTAGGCTGCATTAAAAAAATTGGATTGAAAAGGATTAGATTAGATTAGACCTTCTGGATTTAAAAATGTTAAAACTCCATTTATGCTTTAACATAATCTCCTTCCACTCTCTGAAGCCATCAAGCTGAGCTCTGTCCCTTGCAAGTATTTTTTATTATTATTATTATTAAATTTGCTTCTTTTTCATTTTAACATCCTAGTTTTATATTTGTAATAGCAAGAAATCCTCTGAGACAGATCTAAAAGTTTTTCCTGACCTGGTGAATGGAAGGGTAGACACTTAAACCTCTGGCTTTTATGATGATTTTATGTATTTGTGCACAGTCACAAATGTAAATATTAATAGCTAGTTTTTAAAAACCAAATAAGAGTGAGTGCTTTCAAGAACTTTAGAGGCTTGTGAAAGAGCGGCAATGTTTAACAGTACAACAACTTATTTACAATGCATTATTATGAAGAAATGCACAGTTTAAAAAGCAATCATACACTTTAGTAAATCTGAAGTACCTATTACCTAGAGCATCTGTAAAAAAAAAAAAACACCAAGCAAGCAATAATATTTGCAAGCTGCTCGTGGTACTTCAGAATTAAGATCGGCCTTTACTTGTCATATAAATAAAACCAAGATATTGTTTGGGGGTTAAGGGATGGCAGTTCTCAGAAGCAAAATGGAGGAACAATAATATCCTTCCTGAAATCCATGCAACCTTTATAGTGATCAAGATGATGATGATACTGCTGAATTGCTGAGCCTTCCACACTAAGGGTAGGGCTATCAGATTTTCCATCATCACTTACTCTGTACTGAAAATATTTAGGGCAAAACAAAGACAATTATAAATGTTAGATAATACTATCTGATATGTGTGGGAGAATAGAATATTAACTCCTATACGAATATATTAAATCTCTGGCAACATTTCTGCACAGCTATGGTGGATCAGCCATTTCTTTTTTGCCCATGGAGCTCTGAAAAGTCATGTGATAGATCATACCACCACATACGCCTTAATTTCTGCCTCTAGACACATGTTGTGGCGAACATCCAGAAGATCCATTATCATGATTTGGTATGACCTAGCAATACAAATAGATGGGTGCTGCTATCAGAAGAGTTGTGCTTGCTGAGCTGGGCTGGAGATTCCTCAATTAATTCAGGATATCTGGGAGGACGCAGCAAGGACCTATGTTTGCTCTAATTGAAGAGTCCCACTGATTGATGAATCTGGTTCAGGACATTAGAAGTGAACTGTCCAAACAAGGTTGTTGCAACACCAGCATAAAATGAACAAATAATCTAATCAATAATGTAGACATCTCCATAATTTTGTCCAATAACTAAAAAGATGTTTATCACGTCCATATAAAAGAATAAGGATAACTAAGTAAAAATTTTTGTTATCCAATTTTCTACAATCTTTGTGAGGCTCAAAGCTGTCAAGGACGTGTAAATAGCTGAACACCACTCTCCCTTAGCACCATCAGAGAAACTGAAATATTTTATGACTTTGGTTAGGTATTTTTTATCTTAATCTTTTTGGTTTTGTATACTTTTCTGACAGCCACATTTAAGAGAGATGGTTTATGTTCATAGCATACATCTGAGTATCCTAGCCAGATTTCCTCTAATAAGGATTGGTTCGATTTCATGTGTTCACTTTCATCATCCGTCAGAGACACCCCATTGCTGCCCACACATTCTCCTTTATGTTTGTATAGCCATGTTAGCTAATAGAGACATGCTGTAGTGCTTGGTAGGCCATCAAAATATGAGCAAAACTGTAGTGGCCCATGAAGTTTTATCTCCTATGTAAAAATCAGCTATTAATTAAAAGTTGCTAGGAAAAAGGTCATAGTTCCTATTAAAAGAGCTGCAATCACTCCCTCATAAGATGTAGAAAAAAATTGTGAAGAGCCACAGGAAAGTTGTATCATGGTTCATCCAAACATGATAACAAGACCATAAAAATTGAGGACTAAGTTATCATTGACTTATAAAAATCATTAATTTTAATTCAACACTGATAACTGATAAATTGGGAAAATTTGAGATGCATTTTGTAGGAAATTTATTTCTTGGTAGTTATCACAAAATTCAAGAAACAGTCAACAACTGCTACCAAAAAGACCACTAAAAGCAGAAGTCTAGAAGTCCTCTATTTAGAGACTAAAGCTAATAGAATCTGGATATTTTTCACCTTCTATTCAACTCTGCAGTCAAGATTATGACAGAAATGAAATATCATTAAAGGGTGAACCAAAACTCCTGTCTGTAATTAGCCATTAGTCCTAGCAGCAGAGACCGAGACACTGGAGAGACCTGGACTTCAGGAAACCAAATCACAGGCTCTGCAGTGAGAAGAGAAATGTGGATTGTGAATGAAATGCCAGCAAATTGTTGTAAAGACTGTCAAGATTGTGCTGTTTTAGGGAAGTGTACAAAGCCTACAGTGCCTTACACACTACAGAGATAAATAGCCACACATTTTCCTTGATTAATCATCTCATTTCAAGCTCATAGGGATTGTGTTTGGTCTATTTTGATTGCTCTTGACTTCAGCAATTTCAATACTGATTTTCATCTGTTTAAATTGTAATTGCATAAAATTTTCACTTAAAAGAAAATTATCAGCTGTGACAATATTCTATGAGGCTATTCAAATTTTATATTTCAATTAAATTCTGACTTGATATTAAATTCAATATACTCAAATTTCAGTTGTAATTTAAAGGTTAGAAAAACAAGCACCACAAGTTAATAACCACAATACTGGCTACTGATGGTTTTGACGAAACCATTTTTTTTAAGTTCTTATTTTGTCCTTCTATATTTCCCCTTTTATATTAATTAAGCATGTCTCTTTCACTGACAGAAGCACCAAAATGGCACACTATATTGTCTCAAGAAACTGGGTACCAAAGCCTTTAGCATTAGCTGTTGCTGAAAATATTTCCAAATGATACAGTAATGGTGACCTACAGTACAAATTGGTAGCCCGGACATTTCTTATTAAATTTTAGCAATTCAATTGGCATGAGAAAAAATTGTCAGGGATTTGAACCAGGCACAAGTAGTATGGAAGTTGTGACTAATATCATAATAGTTCTACACTAGTAATGTTTTGAAAGTCATTTAGGTAATTGGACCATGTTATTTTGTTGGTGAAAAATACTTTCTATATAATATTTTTTCTCTCATATTCAATGTACACCATAACCTTATATTTTGTTATTACTATACAGACTTTGTAGAATCAACACTTTCACCTGTATATAACCTCGAGGCTGTGCCCTAAGGCAGACTGTCAGCAACTGTGAATAACTTCTTTTCACATATCCTTACAGCAGAACAGCTAGTTGGTTGGGGGCTGCAAAATTCAACTGGTTAATAGACTGAGTAGGTCTTCTTTGATAAAGAAAACAAATGAGAAAGGCTTACAGGAGGAGTCTTAGGAAATGCCAGCACCTGACAGTGCTGTGTATCATGTCTGAAAAAGCCACATAAAAACTTTCCCTCAGTAGTCTCTATGGACTCTTTCATTAAATCTCGACCTTGGTCACAGAAGTGGGGGAAGTCTCTGGCTTCTCCTTGTAAGTGAGTCAATCTAGCATACCTATCCTAGGGAGATATTTTAATTTTCCATCTCAGAGGACTTTAGGCTGTCAGGGGAGGTTGAACAAACCTACCATCATCTCTCTGAAGTATCAAGTCCAGTTCCTTCCCCTGGGCTCCACTCTGAGCAGCAGGTGAGTGCAGTCAGCTCAGCCAGACCCTGCTCAGTGGGGAGACTGTGACCTGAGCCAAGGAGGCTGCAGGGGAGCAAGGCTTCCCCTTTTCAGCCATGGAAACCCACAGGATCAACAACAGTGAAAACAAAGCCTTTGTGCCACCATTCTGCTCAGTTAGAATGTTGGAATAACATAGGTTAGGTATTTGAAAAAACAAATCTAAAAATGTTCATTATTTACATAGTCTATGAGGGAAACAATCTCTTCAGCATGAGCAGCCCTATTAGGCAATTGCATTTCCAACAGAAATGAAGATAGAAAGATTTTTTTTCCTGAGTCTGTCTCAAAAAAGTAGAAAAAAGGAAAATATTTTTATAATTTTTCAGTAGTGCTTCCTGGTTCAAATGGTTGTTTTTTTGGTTTTTTTTTTATCTTTTGAGTCTCAAATGAGACTACAAGTTATATGGAGAATTTAAAAATCAGAGCCCTGTGATCCTTCTGCAAACATCCAGACAATTCGATGTATGACAGATGTATTAGGAGGTCTTTCCACTTCAGCTTTCTGAGACTTATTGGAGACCTATTATCACAGAAATCAATAGAGGAAGAAGTATCTTCAGACAATACTGATCAACATGATGGATCTCTGGAATAAACTAAGATTTTGAGTAGAATTCTTGAGTGCTCAGGATGAGTTATTGTCATACCACGTATTTTGCATTTACGCTTTTGCTAAGCTTTTTTTTTTCCTTCACTCACGTTGTTTCTATTAAATAAAATACTTAATTCCAACGTGGGATTTTTTCCCATGATAAAATGGCAAAGAAGGTGCAAATCCTAGCAGTTTTCCCTAAATCTTTGGAAAGGGCAGTTAACAGTAGCTTCACACAATCAGGCTTAAGTGGATTTAATAATGAGGAACAACTAAATTGAAAAACATATAAATTCAGCAGCATTACTGCTATTATGTTTTGGTTTTTGGGACAATTTGCAGCTGTGTCTGCTATTTCCTTTTCTAGACAAGGCTTTCCATGTCTACTTTCCAAATGAACCTTCTTTCCCAGTATTGCCTCAACTGTTATTTACAATTAAATGTTTTTATTTTCCTTTTGTCTTTTATGCATAAGTATATGTATTTATAGATGTAGTTATATATGTATATAAATATTTTGTTTTATTTTCTTTCCTTAATACCACTTTGATCTGTTTATATGTAACATTCTCTGAGACGTACTTTAGACTTAAGTGTGTTAAATTAAAATACAATTAATAAAAAATACATTAATCACTTTTAAAAAATTTTATAAATAAGAACAGTGAAAAATGAATGTTATATGAGTCCTGTGACTCATTCTTTGACAATAATTCTTCGGTGAAAAGAACTAATGTACTGGAGAATCAATAAGCTTTCAGACATACTACATCAGTGTGTTTCCTTTGTTGATCCATATTTTCATTATTAACAGTTTATGTCAAGAGTGGCCTCTGTCTAGCTGGGGTATTTTTAATGTATTTCATCACTGTGGAATTCTTGGGATCTCAGGTAAGACAATAGAGTCAGAAACCAAAATTAAGACTAACATATTGCAATTAAGATTGCCCAACTAAATCACTTGGGTGCAGGATATAATTTTTCTGTTTGTTTGTTTGTTTGCAAAGAATTTTTTGTTTGTTTTCTTTCGTAATAAACTAATAAACGTGATTGAATTTCTGATTCCCTTTTCATTCTAGTGAATCAACTGTTCACAGGTTGTTTATGTTTTCTCAAGTGAATGTTATTGATTTGTCATAAGTCATAAAGCCAGAGGGAGCTTTGTTTGCTAGAAAAACTCCTCAAATTCATTTTTCTTTAATTATTATATTGGAATGGAATCACAATTACCATGAAATTATAATTTAACAATATTATGCTTACAGATTGAAGAGGCATGCACTTCAGAAGAGCTAATATAGCAAATTTAAATTGATTTAGATGTGTGGATCAACCTTCTCATTTCAGTACATCCTGGGAATATATTCACAAAGTCACAGTGTCCATATAATTTTGCATTTTGCAAAAGCAAACCATAGCACAAGACCTTTCTATTTCACATCAGCCCTTAGTCTGACTGTATCATGCACATCTTGTAGCTGAAGAACCTGTTGTAGAAAGACAGAGCTCTAGAACAATTTGAGTTGGAGCAGACCTTTAAATGGCTATCTAGTCCAAATCCCTGCAATGACCAGGGAGCTCTTTGACTAGATGTTCACATGCCACACACAAGACAGGACTGCCTTTTACCCATAGCACAGAATTGAGCTGTTGCTGCTGCTGGTTGACATCTTGTCTTCTGCTGCAGTGCAGGTGAAATGCACGCTGCTGGGCTGGACTAGGCAGGCTGCACCTGCCCTGTTTATTGTCCCCTGATATGTAGGGTTTGGTAAGATGAAATATAGTTGGCAGCTTCTCATTCAAGAAGTTTTTTTTCATTCGTAGAGAAGAGTAGGCAGTGGATCACTTGCATTTTGATACAAAATGAGGTGTTTCTAGCTCAGTAGTATAAAAATAGCCTTTACTGGTCAGTATCAGGCTCATACCTAATGCAAGAAATTATTATCATCCTGTATGATAACTTTTACTCAATACAGTCAATAAGGACTAAACCCTGTAGTTAACTCCTTCACCAAGTCTTGGTGATTGCCCAACCTTGCCTACCATCATCAAGTGCATAGAAAACCTGGATTCTTTCTTTCACTGTCCAAACAAATATGGTCTGAGTTGTTCTCCCAAAAAGGCATTGGGATAACTGTCACAACAGTATAAGAAGGGCTGAATTTATGCCTAGAAACAATTTAGAACCTGGTGGGGTGTTGCAATAATTCAGATATTTACTGCTCCCAATCAACTAATCAGAAATATCTGCAAGATGATAATCTCTTACTATTCAAGAGATGGATCCTAAAATGCTCCTGGTTGCAAGGTCTGAGATTAAGTAACTATGCCCTGTATAAAAGTCCTGGCAGTTTTAGTGGAATTTTTAATTGCTTTTTCTGCTACACCAGAACTTTGATAATTATTGCTGTGTATTTCTTGCTTGCTGAGAATTTTATTATTTTTGTGTCCTTGAGCTTACTCCTCCAAATTTCCCAGAAGTCAGAAATCAGTGAAACTTTCTAGTGCATGCAGTTATTAATGAAATAATAACCTATTTCACTTTTAATGTTTCTGCACTTGCATTAGTTTTCTTTACACAAACTGTAAAAAGAGATTAGTGGATTGAAGCAGCAGTAAGTACTGTAAGGCTGCCTATCATTTTGAGTTTTGCAAAGATTTAGACAGAAAGAAATCAAATCCTTTCTTAACTCAAGGTGAACTATTTCACTTCTGTTAATTCCAATCAGATTTGTGGGTTACAAACAACTCACTTCTCAGGTCTGGTCTGTCTGTACATAAGGCAAGGACTGCCATGGTTCTAACTGCTAGAGTAATAATGTTATTTTTAGAACACCAAACTCCTATAAGCAAGACACTTGGCCTTCATTTTCCAGTCACACAACCTTAAATAAAGCATAAACAACAGGCTGGACAGAAAAAGGAAGGATAAAGGTAGATGTGAAAGTAGAAGAAAGTGACAGAAAAATTGAGGAAAGAAGGAGTGGGAAGAAAAGAGTGGTTCACATTCCACTGACATTTTTGAGAGAAGGGAAATGTATTCCAGCATATACACAGCCCTTTGATGTATGCACTTTATGTCAGCACTTCTTCCTTAGGGATAGTCATATTGTGATGCTTAGAAATACAGTTAAACTTTTATTTCACGAAACTTGTAATCTATTATTTCTTCTCCCTGCATCCTTTCTCCTTTCACTAGCCCCTGTTAACCAAATCATCTTTAAATAACTAAATAGCACTCTAATTACAGCATAAATGTAAAATCTCTGAGTTGCCACTTAATCCCAAAAGCATATTTAGTCTGGAGGTGGCAGAATTTTGAGCATAGGCCTATATTTTCAGCACTTCTATTCTTTGGAAGGTTTCAGCCTTGCTTGAATGATATGCCTCTGTGATTAGCAGAATTAAATAGCTCAAGTCCCAACAGGATACTAAGATGTACAATCCTTAGTGGTTTTGCAGGCCTTCATCTGGGTACTGTGTTCGGAATACAGAGTACAGTGTAAAAATTCAGTTCAGCCATGGCCATAGCAGTGCCTAGAATGACTCAGAGGTTTAATTGCTCACCTTAGGTAGCAGCAGATTCAATTTCTTTTTCTGCATAAGAGTTCAAAATCTAGAAGTAAATACTGACCAACAGGAAAATGCTTTTGAATCAAACATTGACGTGTCTCAATAACATGGCAAATAAATACAAACTAGACATGTAGAACTAACCAGGGGTTTTTGGATGGCCTAACTAGAAGAACCCTAATCCTTAAAATAAATTTTCTACCATTTTACATGCACTGTTATTTAGGTATATGAACACTGTTTTGCGTAGAAAAATTATTAAGATTATGAAGGAAATAAGATTTAAATAAGATCAATCAGTAAGATAAGAAGTGGTTTATTAAAGAATGCCAGAAAATAATTCATTACATTTGTGTCCCTTCTTCGTCAGTTTTCTGATTTAATTTTTAATGTGTCTTTATCTTTTTTCAAAGCATTTACTACTACTTTGAGAGACACCTATATTTTGTAAATGTGATTCTAATATTGAACGCTGATTGCCAAATGAAGAAATTCCATTTTTGATTTTTTATTTTTCTTTAAATGTAATAAAAGCAGGAAGGACTACATAGCTATTTAAGGGTCCTATATGCCTTTCTGTCATGTGGAACAGGCACATGAACTGCATGTGTGATCTTGGATTTGCTGCACCTGTACACACTGCCTGCATACATTGGGTGATTACATTTTTGAGAGGTGTATATACCAAACATTTGGAAATCTCTGGCATTTGCATAGAACTGGGCAATATCAAGGGCAGTCCTTTAAGCTTTGACTTCACAATGGAGTTATTAATGTAGACACTGTTCCTGCTTCACAAGTAGTCAAAAGTATTCATTCAGATAAAAATTCACAGATGAAGTTGGAATCATAGACTTATGAAATGTTTTGGTTTGCAAGAGACCTTAAAGATCACCTAGTTCCATTGCCTACCATGAACAGGGATAAAGTTGATTATTAAAATTCTGTTGATGTGAAAGTTCATGTGACACTGTGGGGCTGACATCAAACATGAGTAATGGAAGCTGGATTATGTCATACATACATACATCTGTCACATCTTCTCATCCAGCACTTTGAAAGGAAAATGCTTGAAATTGTTTGTTTATATATATTTCATAATTGGATTAATAGTTTATTCTTATTTGCTTGGTTTATGTTAATTTATTACATCTGTTTATTTTAAGCAACATTTTCTCTTGGTTGAATACAGTGTAGAGCACAATGCATTGTTTTCAACCACATCTTGCAATTGGACCAGTATGCGCATAACACACCTAAGCAGTATTAGAAAATACATTTCTACTCAAACCCAATCTACTCATTAGGAATTAAAAACCTTGATTGCAACTACTAATTTTCACTTAATCAGTGATACAGGACTTGAGTTTGTTTGGTTGTTTTTAAAGGAAATAAAATATCCAGTTCTAGTGAAAATTCACAGGGCTGCAGAGACGAAATGGCATGACTTTGTTTTAAGTGTTTTTTAAAATCCATGCAAAACACTACTACCAGTAATTCAGATAGGAACTTCAAGAAGGGATTTATACATAAAAGAAATAGTGTGACAGTTGTCTCCTTAAAATTGATACTTGGGAACAGCAACAACTTTAATTCAAGTTGCCACTTATAGCTGGAAACACACCACATTTGGAAAGTAATAATCCTATTGTATGCATTTCATGGGAATAAAATTACTAATGCTGCACACTGAAATTATTATCCAGAAAGAAGGAAATTTTTTCATAAAGTTTTGTAACTGCTTGTTTTCTGTAACTACAAAAAAGAAGAGAAAAAATTTATGACCAGGTATACTGGTTAAATACAAATTTAAGTGTTGATGGGAAATACAGAAAGTCCATGTAGATTTCATTCCAGAATTGTAGAAAACAACAGGTGAAAAAGAGTGTTGGGATATATTTTCCTTTCCATAAAGCCTGGGAAAACCTGCATCTTCCTCACCTTTTTGTGGTCACTTTTTTTATATGGCATGAATAACTCTGGAAAGACAGCCCTATTGGGAGGAGCACACTGAGGTGTAGGACACTGCTGCAAGCAGCTGAGGAATTACAAATATATCATGTATCTCTGCTCCAGTTCCCTTTCTGTGAAGCACTGACTGCTTCTACCTTTCTGTCTTTTTTTACCCTCTAGAGATTATTCCTAAATGATCACCTACTACATCTTTGTGCAAAAAGCAACAAAACAGTGATTTTAACTGGACAGCTTGGATTCACTGACTATAGATCACACAGTTGTCCAGATTTGCCAATTTCAATTCAGTAACTTTGAGTTTTGTCAACAATGAAGATTTTAAAAGAGAAATATTAATTAATCTCAGATTATTTGTCATTGATTTTAAAGTAAGTAATGTGGTTCTCTGAGTGTCAAATCTTAATCTACTAAATTGCCAACAACTGAATATGAGTCATTGATAAGTGTTATGAAACAAATAGATTTATGTTTTCCACTACTCAAAGAGTATCAATCTTTAGTCAGTCCTTTCTCTCATTTATGAAGTGAAACCATCAATACTTTCCTCTGTGATAACAATCTTTGAAATGCGTATGCTCTAATTTTTCACCTCGATCATAGAAAACTGAAATCTGAAAGACTGAGAACAAAAAGGTAAATTTTCTCCAATCTTCTTTGTAAAACATTATTTTAAAAAAATAAAATTAAGATGGAATAAAATATGTCAGTTTCAAAAAACAAATAAACAGTTTGTTTTCTTGCACTCATCAGTTGTAAAAAACCCTGTCAATGTTAGTTCTGTGAAAGAGAGGAAAAAGGCAGAGGAAGAGAAGAAAAGATAGCCCAGTAAAAACTCCACACACATAGGTTGCCAGTTTTCCAGGACACTTACCTTTCAAGTGCATGCTGCACTCTTTCACCATCCTTCTAGCTTTTAACTCAAGCTCTTTATGATGCTAATGAAGAAAGTAGGCAGCAGATGCTTCATCTTAACCATGAAAGAGAGGGTAAAGTGTGACTCTGGGTAGTCTTCCGAAAATGAAGATCATGGTCAACAGACACTTGGAAGATTAGCTGTGTTCAAAGCACATTCAAAATTATGGAGGAACTCATTAATGTTATATCACATGGATATCCTCCAGGGTTAAAGAAACAAGATAAAGTTTATTTTAGTGTAGAATACAAGTGGGCTACTAAATAAATAATGTAATCAGTTAAATATTTCTCTCTCATATCGTAAAGAACCTAACCTCTCATTTTTTTGTGATGCATGGGTTTTTTCCCTTTTTTCTTTTTCTTNCTGTGATAAAACAAATATCTGAGCTCACTGAACAGGTTTGTTTGTTGCCAGCACCTGTTATCTGCAAGCTATGATACACGCTCTGTGAAGCCAAAGAACATTAAAAGTGGGCAAGCTCTTCGACTCTTATGATAATTAGAAACAAGATAGAAGAAGTGCAAAGGGAAAAGAGAAAGGCAGGATATATTTTGAAAGATGAAAGGAACCTAGAAGAGCAGCAGTCTAATTAAACCAGAAGTGGATATGCTACAACCAGAGCACTCTTCTGTAAATGACGCATCGTTAAAAGACATTAAAGCTTCGATCCTGAAGAAAATTTGTTACTACTAAAATAAGAGGAGAAAAACATGAGAGAGAGATTAAATTGGTGTTATAAACTCCAACAGTCTAAGAATAAAAATAAAGGGTTGAAAGAAAAATACCATTTAAATAAGCCAATTCTGGAAGACATCAGAGAAAACAAGACACAGATATTAAAAAAAAAACAAACAAAAAAAAAACAAAAAACAAAAACCAAAAAACTAATCATAAGAGCTAAAATGTTGATGATAATTATTTTCATATCTTCTATTATCCTATTCATATGATCAAAACATTCTTCATTAACTTGACCGAGGTGTCAGAGCACCCACATACTGCTAAATATAGTGATAATTTATTGATGTTTGAGGGCAAGAGAGGTTAACTTTTCAAAAGCATTGTGTTTGGTACTGTAACTTTTGGTCATCCAACATTTTGATTTATAACAGCTCCTCTGCTTTCCAGAGGAGCGAAGTATTCCTTATTCCACCTGAATTCTGAAATATTTCCTGTGGCATTTTTTTAAGCCCATGGCATTACTTTCCTGCTAGAAAAAAAAAATAGTTGCATCCACCTGTAGCCAGTTCTTCAGCAGAGGCTTTAAGCTATGGTTCACAAGCCCGTGGAAAAATCTGAATATGTGATTACTGCTATGGCAGGTCGTGGCTGAAGAAAGACCAGACCTAAGCTGAGTTTAGACCTTTTTAGACGGGCAATATTCTTTCTGTGAGCCAAATGTCTTGACAGGTGAAGATGAAACAGCCAGTTTAGAAACCCTGTGTAAGATAATGTAAAATCATGTATAGTTAGTCTGTAATCTGAAATAATCTTTGTGGACAGTGTGATGACCTACTCCATATTCAGATCTTTTTTTGCAGGAAACAAACTCAATAATTGTGTCATATTGCAGGATAAAGTGCATAAAAGAAGAGAAGGAGGAATAAAGAGGGGGAAAAAAGGATCACTACCCTCCAGAGTGAACTGGAAGAAGTCACATATGTGCCTTTGCTATGCATATGCTGTGGGAAATTTAATCTTGTTTTTGTTAACTGCTGTGTAAATTCACTGTTCTGACAGTTTCCAAATAAATTTATTTTCAAATGTTATTTCATAGTCAGTTTTAGCAATTCTTATGAAAGTACCAAAACTTGGCAAAATACAGGATTGATCAGCTGTTGAGTATTATTCATTATTTTAGGATCAGCTTCAAGATATTGAATTCAAGATTTGGTAATTCACTCTGTATTAAACATAAAAAGCTCTAATACTCTACCAAGTCTGAATGGATACAGTTTTTAGGAGTTTCAGTTGTGAGATACACTCTTTTGAGAAGCTTCATTTTTCTTCCTTTACCTAATAGTTGTTATCTGCATAACTTTCACAAGAAAGTGTATTGTTAAACTGTCAGATAAGACATGGATAAAAAATTGGGTCATAGCTGGCACATATTTGGAAAGCACAGAATCATTCTCCATCCCTTTCAAATGGCAAAGTGGCAGCAGAACACATACAAACCTCTGAAAACTGACTCTACCAGCCCTCGAAGGAGGAGTACTCACCACCTACCAGGAGATCCAGCTTAACAAATGTAGGAGACCAGAAACAGGCAGGCAGAGCCTTGGAAAGGAAAGGGTGCAAAGGACAGAGGAAAATTTTAACAAAAACACAGGTAGGCAAGAAAGAATAAATTTTAGACAGCACTTCCATCACTAAACAATACAGGGAGAAAGAAAGAAACCTTTCTTCCAGACCAAATGGACTCAAGAGAAACTGACAAAAAGAATGGAGACAGAAAATCCAATAGCAATGAAGAAATGCAGCTGGGGTCAGTTCATATTGTGCAACAAAGGTGAAACAGGCCATGGCACAGACTGAAATTGAAGTCAATTGTGGGAGGAATCAATTCCTTCAGTGCTGCACTTATTGATATTAGTTCATAAAAATGAAAGCAATTTGTTCTCAGATAATCCATGTCCTTGTTTTGTTAATATAAATACTGAGCTGCAAATGTTACTATTTTATACTTTAAGCTGGATGCAGAACCTTTGCCCAAAGCCTCTTCCTTGCACTATGGTGTAAGGAATCAAGCGGTTTTCAGGGAAGCAGTTCTGTGTACACAGAGGTGTAAGTGAAAACACCATTTGACCCACTGGGTGTATTTCCCTGAGGATTCATAAGAATTTTCAACAATTATGATTTTTTTCCGCCCAGATCAGTAGCTTTAGTATGGCAGAACACTCTAATTTACTCTTGTGTAAGGTGAATGCTTAGTGAAGATTTAAAAGTATTATTGAAGGCCAAAAAAGGTTCCAAATATTAGCTTTCAAAAATGCTTTCAGAGAACTTATATTTAATTAAAAATAGAAGACATGAATAATTAAAAAAATATTTTTAAACTATTTTTTATCCAAAGGAAAAAGTACTATCCTGCATGATTAATTTAATAACCTAGTAGAGTCTCTGAAAAATGAAATAAAATTTTAAAATAAATACCAAAACCAGACAGGAAGTTAAGTCAATTTATGTGGCCTTGAATCTCCTCAGAATTTGTATCTTCTGTAAATGAAGATATATCTTATAAAAGTGGCATTTTATTATATAGAAGACTATATTATAAAATATAAATCTCAAAAATATTATTCAAATTCTATCCCTTCTTCTCATTCTTGGATGCAGGGGGAGGGGCTGATAGGAACCCCTTGGCCTTGTTAAACCACAAGAGATTTCCATGGGCACACTTCCTGAGCTCATCCAGGTCCCTCTGGATGGCATTCTCTAAGGACTTTATGAAATTGTATTTTAGAAATTTTTTACAGTCAAAGTAAAAAATAAACATAACCATCAGCAAAATCTATTGTTCAAAGTAATTAATGTTGCCACAAGGAATGCAATGCTACGGATCTTGTGCAGTGATTCTGATTCCTTGTTTCTTTGTGCATTTGCATTTGGTCAGTGCTGGTATAAATTTTGGGTCATGCTGACAATTAATAATCAATTTCAGCTGTTGGCTGCCTTTTCAGGCCTGACAATTAACTCCTGGTTTAATATAATTTCTAGACTGTCATAGTATCACACATACATGATAAATTAGATAGATAGACAGACAAATAGAGATAGGTACATGGATGATAGATAGGTAGATAGATAGATAGATAGATAGATAGATAGATAGATAGATAGATAGATAGATAGATAGATAGATAGATAGATCAACTGCCCCAATAATGGTATTTCTTATTAACATTGTGTATGCCTGCTGGATAGAGTCTTGCTCTCCTTGACACGTTCTGTAAAGGAATAAACATCAACAGCCCTTCAATTGTGCTTGCATTCTTTGGGGATGCAGCCTTCAAGGAAGTAACGAAAAGATCATACTCAGCTGAAGAGTCTTTCTACTTTGCTGGGTGAAAACAGCAGACCTGTCATTAACCAAACAAAAAGGGAACTAAGGTCATTAAATGGGCCCAGCTAAGTTCTTTCATTAACTATATTTTAAAAAGGACACAGAGCATGAGCAGCTTGCTGTTGTCCCAATGGATAGTTCAAAGCTTGCAATCTACATTAAGAGGGAAGAAATGAAATTGAGAGGAAGGTTACTTACAATGCCTTATTGCCCTGCATTTTTTCAATAAATTGTATTGTTTCTTTGAACAGCTTGTAAATGTTATCACATCTACATTTCTTAATTATGAGTTCACTGCTGATGTTCATAGCATGTCTCCTGCAAATTTAAGGCCGGACAATTTGTCATACCATTAAACCCTTTGGACAGTTATGCCTCAGTGGGTTCAGTCAATCAACAGCAGTAGAAAAGAGATGCATTTCAAATTTTCTTATTTATGGGACTTGAATAAGCAATGAAAGTGGGTACAAAACACTTTAGAACTAAATGTACTATTATCATTATAACTTGAAATCTGAACATATGATATTCAAAGTTGAGAAAATTGCTTATGTTTCAGGAGACTCAACAGAGTTAATCGGCAATCAGAGATCTCTCAGCTGATATGCAAAACAGGAATGGGGAAGAAGGGCAGCAAAATGCCTGGGAAAATGGTTGAGATGAACAACAGAAAGAGGTTGTTCAATCAGTAATATCAGCAGCAGAAGGTGCATTAATGCACTTATCATCAATTTTCTCGTGTACATCAGCAGGGGAATGCCCACAGAGACCTGGGCTGGGGCATGGTTATACCCTATCCCAACAGGTGTCCAAGTACTGCATATAATGTTCTGTACTGAAAAAGGCAAGACAAAGCACACAGTGCCATAAATTACTATCATCCACGTGTGATACTGGGATGACCATCAGAAAGCTAAAGAGCAACATTGTGTGGGATAATTGACCTGATAATTCTGAGATTGAGATCTCAGTTTCTACTGACAGATTTAACTATGTCTGTCTGAGTTTCAAGACCACAGCACTAGAAATACAGTCAGGCCCTGGGTTTCTGTCTCCTGCAAGACCATTTTATTCTGTATTTTTAAAGCCCTGTCTGTGTGTCTGTGAGAATATGCTAAATGTTATAAGATACAAAATTTGATTTTCTGTACCCCTTGTCTCCCCTGTGTTTGGCAAACATATCCAGAGTAAATATATTACATAGAGCATAACACATTGTGAAAAGGACAGCAAGCAAATGTAAAGACCTTGCTTCTGCTGACACTTCAGTGCTGCCAAGCACTTCCACCCCTGTTTCATAGATAAGTTTTTATTTTTTATTATTGTGACCATGTAAAAATGGGCTGATTCATTTTTATTCATGCACAGTTCCACTGCACATGGTTTGCTCTCTTGAGGTGTTGAAGTCTGGAAGCTGTGGGTCATATTTTCAAACAATATCAATATAGCTCTAGAGAAATCATTAAGCAAAACCTTTTGTACCAGATGGAGAACAGCAGTCCTTACCTTAAACCTTTAGTATATGGATTGTGATTTCTAAATGGACAGCAATAGCTTTTCTACTCAGCTTTTTTTCCTTTAAAACTTAGCCCATTTTAATAAAACTTAACCTATCTTAAAACACAGATGTATGTGTGTCCTTACAATTTTAAACAACATCTGCCATTTCTGTTATTTATTTGATTCTCCCTTTATACTGCCTCAGTGAATTATACTTGTGGAAATCATGTTTTATGACATCTTAAGAACACACAGGATAATCTGAGTATACTAGTGTAGTTTCTCCTAATTTGCAGAAATCAGACACAAATCAAAGTGCTTAAATGTTCAAAGTCCAAAACAAGGGTTTTTTCTTTAATTAGTTTGTGGTTTAGGTTTCATTGTCAGAAATTTAATTGGAATTTCATCTGTAAATATTAATTTACATTTAGTAAAATGCAGATCCCTTCAATATAAAATCTTGAGATCCCAAAATTCATCAGACTTTCCATAAAGTCTAAATTTAAATCATTAAAATGAGAAAATGAGAAGTTCAGTAAGAAGTGCTATTGACAACACTGTAATATATATTTTCAAATTACATAATATAAGATCAATTTGTTTGGTTTTTGGTTTTGGGAAAAGGAAGGAAGGAAGGAAGGAAGGAAGGAAGGAA
>PYHW01009189.1:933600-961378 GCA_013186435.1 Turdus rufiventris | reverse complement strand
GGAAGGAAGGAAGGAAGGAAGGAAGGAAGGAAGGAAGGAAGGAAGGAAGGAAGGAAGGAAGGAAGGAAGGAAGGAAGGAAGGAAAATTGGTAAGTGTTATCTACATTATCTTCTGGTCCTGAAAACAAAAGTGGGACAGGTCCACAAAGGAACATTCTGATCAAAGCAGTTAATGCTAAAAATATTACTCAGTTGCCATAGATGTACTTGGAATACTTCCACTAATTTCAATTTTTTAAAATGTATTTAGAGAAAATTTAGAATCATGTTTAGTGGAATAATAGATACATAAAGTCTCAGACTCTTCTGTCTTACAGGAATCTCAAGTTAATATTTTAGAGGAGTCATATAAGTATTAAACAGTTGCGATAAAACAATCAGCTTATTAGTTAAAATAATTAGATTGAAACAGTTAATGCTAAATACATTGAAATTGAAATTCATTAAATTGTCCTGTTCTAAGATTGGAATATAACCAATAGTGAAAAACCTTACAAAATACACTAAAAATTCAGTATCTAATCACAATTTTAGTATGTGCATTAAGTTAATTTTCACAGTTATTTACAGATGCCAGGATATATGCTGGTGTGTGTCAGTACGGGTTCAGGTATTAGTATATAAAAGTTATTATCTTTGGGAAGATAGCTTCTGCACTACTGCAGGACAATTCTTAGTTTAGAAATAAGAAAATTGCATTGAACAATTTAGAAAATATTCTGGAAAATTTCATTTGAGCAATAGTGAACATGTCTTATATTTGTTTATCTCCATATAAATTACAAAAGACGCGTGTCATCTACCAATCTCAGTTTTAGTGCATAAACATTAAAACAAGTTTTTTTCCCAAATGTGGCTTTTGGTCTTCCAACTGTGTCAACTGCTATGATAACAATAATGTAAATAAATATTATTATCCTTTTATTTCTGATGGAAAAAATTATTTTCCTTGGATAAAACACTGAAGCAAGGGAAGCTATGGGAGAAAACACCTTATAGGATTTATACCCATAGATCTTACCAAACCAAACACAAAAGACGATTTTCTGATACCTTCTACAGGCTGATTTCTGTCTATCAATTTGTTCCAGTTTACAAACTATGCTCAAACATATCTGATAGTAATTGACAGGGGTTTACAGATGTGTCATTTTTTTCCTTTTACTATTTCAACTTGCATAAGACAATACTCCCATATGGAAATCAATTGCTACCACTTATCTTTTGCTGTTTTAAAGAATAAGTTTCACAGTTCCTATATGCAGATCACGTAGAAGAAATAATGAACACTGAACACTAGGCATATTCTTTTGCCTCAACTCTCCCAGCTGCACAAACATGCACAAAGTCCAGAATTGTGTTTGAAAGAATAGACTTAAATGAATTCCCAACAATTCTGTATACCCATAAGTAATGCTTAATATTTTTCAAAACATATAAAAAATTGCTGTTTAAAACAGCGATAGGTTCAATGCTGCAATAAAAATTATAGCTAAAGCCAAAATCTAAAATTCTAAGGCATCAGCAACACAACTCAATGAATGTAACATACCATAAAACCTCTTGAAATATTATTTTAATCCCAGACATTGAATGATAAATTGTCTAATGGTTTGACTGTCAGAAAAGGAATCCATGTTTCTTTTCAAGATATTTGAGGTAACACCATAGCATGAAAAAATCCATTTTTTTCTTCTCTGCAAGCACTGAACATCTTTCATTCATATTTAGTGAGGAGGAATTCCCCAGGCATTTAAACCTCATAGCCTAATTCCAGTTTGAGATTTGATTATCCACCTTAATCCCATTAGACAGTGATCTTTTAAACAGCAGGAAAATTGCTGACAAAATGCCACCAAGAACATTAAAATTCCATTCACAGGGGGAATTTAATATTACAATTAGTTGCAGTAGCAACATAAGCATTGTAATTGTTTACATTTATTTAGTTACTGAGTGAGAATTAAAAAATGCTGAATTAAATGAGCAATTGCTCCATAAATGAAAAAAAAAAATTAAGAGGGAAAGCAAGACAGCTTGAAATTCTACCTAATAAGCCTAACTTCAATTTGCTTCTAACTTCAATGATTTTTGTCTAGTATTAGAAAATGGATATTTTCTTCTCTGAATAAAAGAAATACAGCCATTTCTGTTAGAGTTATATTTATAAGAGAGAAACATTTCCTTATGGAAATGTGTGGTATAAGGAAATCTGAAGTATTCCATCATTTGGGAAATCAACCTGAAGGTAAATGCCTAGGGTCCATTTAGAAAAAGAGGTGTACTGGAAGGGATCTGAATTATGCTTCCCTTTACTGAATCTCTGGTCTTAGTGACCAGTTTTGGTGTTTCACACTCTGATACTTGTCTGTATAACATCCTAGTACTGTATAGAAACCTAGGACTGTATAGCAACCTAGGACTCTCTTGCTACAATTTAGGCCATGACCTCTTTTTCTGTCCATCGTAGTTATGGACAGTACATTTCTCCTTCCTCTGTGCATATCTGAAGGTCATTACGCTCAAATGATGGAATGGGCAGACAATAACCTCATGAGCTTAACAGAAGCAAATGCAGTGTCCTGCCCCTGAGGGAGAGTACCTTCCTACATCTGTGCAGTCTGCTGCCCAGCTGGCTTGGTAGCAGCTATACAGAGTGGGAGCCAGTGGATAATGTCTTAAGAATGAGTTCATCTTTTGGTTTCCTAGTCAAGTCTTCCCATAGCTGTGTCTGTATGTGAAAAGGAGATACTGAGAAGACACAGATCGCTCTCCTGGTCGGTGCAGAGTGGAATGTAATGGTTCAACAGATACAAAGTCAAACACGGGAAGTTCCAGCTGGACATACAGCCAATTCTTCCCTTAGAAGTGTTTAAACACTGGAACAGGTTACTTACTCAGAGAGGCTGTGAAATCTCCATTATTCCTGCAAGTTTTGAAACTTCAGCTGGACAAGGTCCCAGGGAAGCTAATTTAAGTCTGAATTTAACCCTGTTCTGTGCATTTCTGCAAAGCATGCAAAACCTTAATCATAACCTTCAGCAACTTGTAGCAAGTGAATTAAGAGAAAGAAAATCCAAATGCTTTTAAAGGAGAGAAAAATAATATTAATACACTGGAAAACACACTAAAAATAGACAGGGTGAGAGCCTTCTCACCTACTGAACTCATGCATAGCATTGAAACAGTATAATGCTACAAGAATTTACCAACATATTTCAAGGTATTTTATTCTTAATGTACATTATGTCGTCTGACATCAGCTTAGAGTTGCGTCTTCTATCCTTGCTAGACCTTCCTACACACTTTTCTATAAAATTTATTCTAAGTCTAATCTAAATCTAAGTCAGCAAATTGTCTCACTATATTCAAGATTCTACATTTTTTAAAAGAGTCACTCTAGGTTTGGAAAAAAATCAAAGATATCCTATAGTTATTAAAAATTCCAATTTTGTTCTCCTTATTAAAGAGAGATATTGCTTTTATGTTCTTATATGGTAGTATATTTTTCTTTTCTCTTTTATTCTACTGTGTTTAAAAACTAGCAATTTTGTTAATAAGCTTCCATGCAAACAAGTGAAAAATTAAGTAGTTGAAAGAAAATTCACAATAGCATGTGTGTGTGAAATTGTGAACATAACAATGCACATTCACAGCCATGAAAGTTCGTAAGCTATCTCTATGTGGAGTAGCAATGTGAACAGTAAGATATTCAACAAGCTATATATATCTCTGATATTTTTCAGATTTTTGTCTGAGAAGAAGCATTTTGGAACCAAAATATTAAATTATATTATGAAAGTTTTTATTTCCTTCTTGCTTTTTTTAGTCATCCTTTCTTAAAGCACACACTGGTTCTACAAGCCCCTTACTGTACTGTAAATGCAGTTCCATACAGCAACGAATATTTTTGTCTCTTTTCTGCATGTATTTTTGGGGTGGGGACGGCTCTCTATTTATATTCGTACAATGTTTTCAGTGTTAGAGAAGAGAACAAAAGGGGAAATTGCATTTTGGTGTAGAAGAAACAGTGAGAGTTTTTATTCTGAGCTGCACAGATTATTTTGTTGTGTCTGCTCTGAATTGTATTTTGCCAGACCTGAAAAAAAAAGAAAGGAAGCATCTAACACGCAGAGACTTCCTCCTGTTAACATTCTGAAGGATTGCTCAGATGAGCCAATCAGGCTTTCATTCCTTCCCCAAAAAATCCTTCCTGTCCATAACAGCTGCTTTAAGATGTGGATATAGGAAAGGTCTGAATCAGTCTGCCATCAGTGACCACTGCTGACCAGAACTGGAAAGCACCAGATAGGCAGACATTTGCTGCCCTCTTTTGGAATATGTAAGTGAAGATTCAGAGGATGATTCAATGTGGGTTTTTTTTTTGTCAGATGTTTCCCTTTGCTGCATTCCTCACAATCAATGGATTTATATGAATTTATAGTCAACTTCTTCACTTACTGTCTTAAAAATTCATTGCTGAGTTAGGTATTTAAAATTCTATCAAAACAAAAAGAGATTTTTAAGATGGATTTTTTAGGTACACAGGTCATTTGGATACACTGCACACATTCTTTAATAACTGAGTAATTGAGCATTTATTTAATGGATAACTCTCATATTTTTTCTATTAATTTTAATAAAATTATTTTATGCAAATTTGTGAAGTGTATGAAGTGTCATTGAAAAATTAATAGAGTTGGTGTTTCTGTTTTAACAGAAAAAATAATTCATAGAGAGTGGTAATATCTCTTTATGCATAATAACAACTTATTCATTATTTATTCTTTATTGATTCCGCATTCACTTTGACCTGACTGACGTTTCACTAAATATTAGAATAATAAACTAAGGATCAAATTAGATGCCACATAAAATTTTAATCTGAAATATTCCAGAAGTATAAATACTCTATCAAAATTGTCACCATCTTCCAATACAGCAAGGAAATTACCAGAAGCCTATCAGAGACTTAAAGTGGGGCATTAGGACAATAGAAACAGGATATAATGCCCATCAAGGTCATCAGAACTGTACCAGAAAAAAATATAGGCTGTTTGAAAAGAAAGCAATGAGAAGCATTTTGAAGCAGTTATGGTAGCAAATTAGGGAGCTTCTACTAAGTAACATAGGTTGCTAAAGATAACATCATTCAGTGGACAAAGGAAAGTCCATTTACATTACAATCACTGTACACATGAGTTAATCTGTACCAATATTTTTTCCTTTTTTTTTCATCTTTTCATCTTTTCTATATATGACAAAAAATAATTTTGCTGTTGTTGAAATTTTTGGGTAGGAAAACCTCAATGAAATTAAATGAACCTTTCTTATTCTTAAAAAAGTACTTTGCTATACCATTTTAATACACGATAATCTTTTCGTTGTTGTGCTTTAATTAACATGCTATGCTGTAAAAACATAATAGGACAATTCCTTTTGTTATCAAAATCTCTATAAAAGTGCTTTATTAAAGATTACTCTAAAATAAATTCTCTCTGTTATATGACAGATCTCAGTCTGTGAGCTAGATCCTGAGACCACTGTTTCCTGTGTTTAGGTAGTAGCTCTTGCATTTTCATGCAACATCTATTTTATGTTTAGACAAGGCTCTATCAACCTCCAAATTCTAGTTCTGCTGGGGGTGTAAAATTTGTGAGACGTCTGTGAACTGTCTGGTTCCAAGGCAGAGAATTGACTTACTAAGCTGTGCAAGTTTAGAATTGGTGTGATTTCTGTCATTGAGACTACTAAAGTAGGTATAATGCTGAAAGTTATTTATCAACATCATCAAATATGATGAACAGGATGGTAAGGAACTACCTTTTAGAAGTTAATCTTTTAGAAGTTATATATTGACAAATTTGGCACATTCAATGCAATGGCTCTACAGCTACTATTCAAAAGAGCAAAGTTCTTACATGTCACATTTTCAAATTAGGGTTTACTGAGAGGACATTAAAAAGATACACAGAACTCCAAAGTTTGATTCTATAAAGTGTTAAAATATTTATTCTCCATTACTTGCCAGATTATTCGGCTTCAACCTTAGAAATATTTTGGCTTTAAAATACAAAATTACACTTATATATTGTGTGGGGTTTTTCAGCTTAAATATTTTTCTCATTGCTCAGAGGAACCCAGGAGCCAGGTCAATCCTTACAATATTATGCTGTCATTTTCCTTGTTGATTCTGGACCTAGTAGGAATAACAGTGTTCCTTTCTGTCCACCTTAAAAATTTTAAATCATTTAATCTCTTTCGTAATTTCTTTTTTGCCACAGTCTTTTTTGTAGTTCGTAGTTAACAGGCTTAATTAAACTAGAACATTCAGATCCAGATTGAGGATATTGATAAAATGTTGTTTTGGAAAACCTGAAATATATTTTTATTGCCCACTACATCCCCATTAACTGTGTTTATTAGTTATTTACCTGTTTGCTACTATATTATGCACACTGTGTGTGCATATACGCTGTAGTAGAAGTTATTCTGACCAAACTGTGTAAGTCCACTAACAGTACAGGTCTTTAAAAAAATCAGTGCGGTTTTTTTCATCTTCCAAAGAAACTCAGCGAATAATGTTAGTCTAAGCCTACAAAGTGAAAGGAGCACTTCCTTTATCACAAACACAGTTCTCTCTGATTCTGTTCTAATTCTTGAAATCAGGAGAAAAATTCCCTACAGTTAAAGAAATGTAACTAGTTTTAAGGGGATTCTGCAATGATTTATTAGTTTGTCAACCATCAACTTTAGAAATCTACTGAAGATTTATCATCTGCTCTCATAGAAAAGTATTTTATTTATTTTTTACTTCCATTTCACCTACAGTCAGGAATTTAAAAACTTTCTCAGCAATAATAAGAGTATAATTCCTGTCAATAGCACTTCCAAATATGCAATCAGTCATTCTCATCAATAAGGTACGATGACTTTAGAAAGTGGTATATGGGAAAAAGAGTATAGAAGCCACAGCACTGACAATCTCAGGCAATAGATCATTACAATGTTCTCCAAGGCCATCAGTGGAATGGCTTATCTACTGTCTTTACAATTCCCCATGTAGCTATTCAGCAGAACTGATTGTGATAAAGAATTTGTATGGGTAGCATTAGAGTTTCCATAAAAGATCTTAATAGCTTATGTGGTAGTAGGTGTTATAACCCTATTTTGAGCATATCTTTCCAGCTATACCTGCAAAAATCACAGTTACATGGCTGCATTGGTAAAAAGCAGACATTTGTGTTTGCACATAAAATCTGAGTGTATGTATATCTACACTTGGAGATTTTGGCTTTTTCCTGGAGTGATGATGAATGTCAGAATTAAAGCAACAGCATCTATAGCCAGAATAGACTTACTGCTTACCTGACATATTCAGATTTTATCTGCATTCATTCACCAACTGTAATATGAAACTTTCGAAACATGTAATAACTATTGTATCATAAAATTATATTTTTATTTATGTGGTCTGTAAGCCTTCCCTTTTCCTATGAAGAGCTTTTTTCTTTTTCTCCACAAAGTAGTTAATTGGCTTCACAGTTCAATTTACTTACACCATAAATTGCATGCTGCCTGAATTTAATATAGCAACAAGATGTCAATATTCATGAAGACATGAGGATGCCACATACACCATAAACTTGAACCACCTTAGCTCTTTCAGTAATGTGCTCATATCTTTAGGGTCATACCTTTTAGTCGTCTCAATAACCTCAGAGAAGTAAAAAGACATATACAGCGCACTTCCAGGAGACACATGATGAGTGCTGTTTCATACATGCAGTGTGAGCTGTGTCTCTCTCCAGAGATCTTCAAGGGTTTAGGATAATAGGAAGGCAAAGAGAGACAGAGAGAGGTGAACCACAGCTGTCAGCTTTTTTATTCCTAGTTCTGGTTTGCTTAAGGGTTTTAAAACTGTCACTAAGATCAAAAGCCTAGCACTTAAGACAGCCCTCAGGCAGTCAAAGAACAACACTTTCATGTTTAGTGCCTCCCACTAGAATTCATAATATACAGGCTGCCTATCCTTTTGTACTATTGCAGCGTTTCCTAATTGGGTATAATGGATTCTAGTAAATGTGTATGTCATCAGATTTCCTGCAAATCTTCTATATCTGCCCATTAAAAATATGTGAAGATATATGTCAATATACAGAGGAATACAATATACATATAGTTAACTTCCAAATGTCTATCTACCCTCTACAAAGGAAACTTCAGAGGACTGTAGGTTCCTCTAATCAGGGAAAAAGTCATGCCCACAGCATTTTTTGCTATTCCTGTCCTTCTGTATTGGTAACCTGTCTTAGAAATTAGCTGCTGACCATCCCACTTTGAAACATAACTATCAATCTCCATATGAAGATGCATCTGGATATGAACCACAGATACCATCCAGAGAGGTTACTAGATAAAATCTCTGAGACATCCACTAATCCTATTTGTAAGAACTCTTCCTATCTGTGGTTGATTTTCTGTTTTTTTAATTGAGTGCTTCTCACTCTAACAGGTTTCAAGACAAAACTCACATTTAAATAGTGGTAAATCATATGTGCATTCTCTTAATGCAACCAAACATAAGATGGATAAGTAGAGAAGATTGATAATTTCTTGGCGTGTATTTTTTACCCCTTGTTAGAAAAAAAATAGGTTTCAAATAATATTTCCAGAAAGAAGATATTTTAATTTCCTTCTGAAGTAAACCCTTTCAAAAAATGAGCAAATTGCAAATGTCAGGAACTTCATCTGCACAGAATTCTTCAAAAAAAATATTATTCTGATAGCTAAAATTCTTAGAAGTGTATAATATTTTAGCACTATCATAATTTTTTTGAAAGACAATTTAAAATAATTTTTTTCATAATTTTTTCTTGAAAAAAAAAGATAAGGAAAAAATTACAGACAGCCAACTTTAACATGGCATTTGAGTACATGTTGAGTATGTTCTAATTCCTAGTAAAGTGTCTTCATCAGAAACCAGAGAAAGAAACCCCATGGAGCAGACAAAGTAGCATTTATTCAGCTCTGTGATGACATTACCCATGGTCTAGCCTTGGCCACTCATCTTCTGGGTCATTCTGAACAAATTGATCCATTTTTGTCCTTTTCTATAAAACAGACAATGACATTAGCTCCTTTGGGAAGCTCTCCAGCTTCTCCTGATAGAAAAGGTTGTTAGGCTGTAACTTACAGCCTCATCAGAACCAAAACAATTTCTTTATTGATTGTCATTGAAAGTAGCTTTTTCAGGACTTCCAGCTTTCTTTCCAACACTTTCACATTTCAAGTCACTTATGCCGACTCATATTATATGTCTTCCTGTGTAGCTGAATAGCACCCAGTATTGAGATATTTGGAACCTGATGGAGTGCAACAGGGATCTTAATAACAGTAAAGTGTAAGCTTAGAGCAGTTTCTGAAGCCCAGTATTAGCACAAAAATTTTTTTCAGAATTTTGACATTCACAGTAACTGTTTCTCAAACAGAACAGGTTTTCCCATTTCAGAGAGATGCTTAACCTCTTCTGGAACTACAGTTTGGATCATGACAGCCTTTTGTCAGCATAAAATTCTAGTCATTGTATGAAAACTATTGATAAAGAGGAATCTATGGTAATTGAGATACAAAATCTATTTCAGCGCCATTTCATTTTCAGTTTTGTGCATGCTTGCCAGAGCTAAGTGTTGTGGTACCTCATATCCCTACTGACTTATTTCTGTCATGACATGTTAGTTGCAATGCGGTATAACAAGCTGTGGCGCAGTAACCCAGTCCAATCCAGTGAAACATGGTACATAGGAAACTTCACTGGAGTGCTCTTTTTCCCTTCTACAAAGATGACACCATCTGACACCTACAGTCATCTCAATTTGAATGAGTAGATGACACTGCAAAGCAAATGGAACTATGATGTTATTATAGGACTCGAAATGTGTGAAGTACATTTTTCTAATTCTACACAGACTAACAGAGAGCAATAGACCATTCAGGTAATATGTGAAACAGCCAAACTGTAAAAATTTCACAGAAGTTAAGTAAGGGGATTTTCTTGTAATTTGTGGTGTTAGATTCCTTTCATGAAATCTTTAAACCAACCAAAAGCATGAGAGAAAAGCTGTGAGCCTGTCTTTTCTTTACTCCATCATAGTAAACCACAAATCATTATTACTGCAACAAAATATCTCTGAAAAAATCAATCAAATTATATAATTATCAATTAGCAACACCTCCAAAATACATAGTTTTAGGATATGTGTGTGTGTGAGGAAATGTTTTACATAACTGTCATAACCCTTGGAACAAAACTCTTATAAGATTTTATCATACTTCTAATAATTGTAATAAAGTACCAAAAGGTTTACATCTTTTCACTTGATTCAAAATAAATCCATGGTTTGGTAGATCTGGGTGTAATTTCCTGCCCTGGTCTAAATTCCAGATATGTAGACTCTTAGTGTTTCCATTCTCCACTGCTAAAATGGAAGAAGAATTCTATACTGTTGCTGTCAGGATAAGTGGGGTCTATGGGACCATAATTTCTCAGCCCTCCTACTTGGTGAGGCCTCAGTTTCTCTGGGCAATGCGCCCTCTCGGACAAATGATGAGGATTAGAGTACAGCACAGCAGTGCTCAGCCTCGCCCTTGCAGAATCTTTCTACCACACTGCAGCACTGAGGGAGTTACATAAAGCTAGAGCATGGCCTAGTTGAGAACCAAAACCAGGAAGATGACATTAAGGTCTAGAATTTGCAAGCCAGCTGCCATGTAAATCTGACAAAATATGCTGTCTCTCACCCCTGAAAACACCATTAAGTTGTTCTCTACCTTTTCCAAGTCCTGAGCGACTGATCCTAGCAAAACTAGTCTCTCTATTGCTACTGCTATTCCCACTTATGCTTCATTTTATGCTTAATTAGAGTTTGGTATTTACATTTGGCAAGGAGAAAAACAAGCTTTTCTTAATGAAGGGTGTCAACTATTTATTCTTCAAACATTCATCACGTAATTTCCTAAATTTTCAAGACATTTGGATCTCACAATTGAGTGCACCCCCAATTATCAGCAATTATTTAATTTGTGCGTACACAAAACCAAAGCATATAAAGAAGGAATTTGCATTTAAACTATTTGAAGTACTCACTAAAAATACCTTTTGTAAATCACTGAGAAAGAATTCCTTCTTTCAATTCTCAGAGCCTGAAAACATTCTGGACACATGAAGTGAGTGAAGAAGTGCCCATCTTAGCATTGTAGACAAGAAGTCTGTACACATTTTTTTACATGTAAGTTGAAAGCAATGTCAGGTGTATTAGACTATAAACTCTAATAGAATTGTGACGTTTAAAGCTATTATATCTGGAAAATACCCGGTGTACCTATTGATGCCTTTTATCTATATTCATTATTATTACTGCAGCAGTCTGTGTTATAAAAGTTCTGCCTGATGCTTCACAGCCTTGTCATGGAAGGCACTGTACATGCAGTGTGGTAAAAGCTTCCAGTGGAGACATGTGAGAGGCTACTAGCAGTGCTAATGACCACAAAAAGACAAGATGGGAGAACTGGAGTAGGAGCTCTAAAGAAAGAACATTGTGTCATGTGGCCCAACTGTAAAATAGAAAAATTGCATGCAATTATTTTTCCAAGCTGAGTGTGATGATGTGAAAGGGACGAACTAATGATGATGCACTCTGCTTGTTAGAGGTATTTCCTTCCTTCAGCTCAAGGTTACAAGTGCTCTTCGCTTGGCTGTTTTTTCTTCCTTCCACTAGAAATGTGATGGTTACAAATAAATTCTGTAAACAGGGAGTTAATAACACTTCAAAGACATTATGAAATAATTTTAGATCCTAATGTCAGACATTCAGTCTTGGTAATATTTTTTCCCTGACTTCAAGCATCCTGTATTGATTGATTAATTATTCTACCAATGAACTAACAAATATTGACCTTATAGAGTTGAGCAGCATTTAGCCAAAAGTCAGTAATCCGCATCGATCACTTAATGGAACATCAAAGCTCAGCATCTCTGACAGTTTTATGTCATTCAGCAAAAATCTGTCAATGTTTTGATGATACCTTGACCTTTCTTATTAAGCATCCTTGGAAGAAAACTAAGAGCAATAATAAAATTAAACCTGTGGATAATACTTTGTTATCTACTGTGAAACTGTCACTGCAACAGAAATGCTTCCTGCAGATTTACCCACAGGGTCAGCCTGGTTTTTAAAGACTAAAAGTACCATTTTCTAGTCCTAAAATCCTACAATCAGGCACATGTACATGATATACAAAAGGGATTTTATGGCATCAGCATATTATGAAAAAATAAGGGGAAGGTGCTGGTACATGTATTACAAAAAAGAAAAAAAAAAAAAAAGGTGAAAAGAAAAAAGAAAAGAAAACTCAAACCCACAATTTCAGAATAGAACTGTGAAGCCTCCTGAACAGCTCAGGATCTGTCTATGCAGCTGTCACGGCAGCAATTCAATTCACCCTGCCTGTGCACAAGAGCTATTGCTAACATCACTGATCAGGTACACAGAACAGGGTTACTGCTGCAAGCCCTGAGCAGATTCAGAGAACACCCTTGCTAAGCTTATTTACTCTGCTTCTGGCATATGTTTTCAACCTCTAAACCTAGCTAATGTGCATTTTCACACACAGCAAACATTGCAATCACGTATGACTGAAGGCATAGATGTACCCTGAGGGGATTACTGAGAGGCAGATGATGGGGATGGCTTCTTGCACAGCTTCCCACTGCAGGGGAACAGTGTCCAGAGTGTTTGCATTAGCGCCTAGCACCTCAAGCCAGCTCTCCTCACTTCTTCAAGCTAATGTCAGTCATTAGGATAGTGAAATACCCCAAGATATATAGCTACCTCAATATTATTTTATGCAAAAGTAAACTTCAGTTTACACAAGGTAAATCCCAGATCCCTGAGTGACAGGAGCAGTGGAACAGTGACAAAGGAAGCACCAAACTGGGATAGAAGAAGGTAGAGGATTATTATTTCAGTTCCTTAACTGCAGCAGCTGAAGTAGTTCCTCCACTTGCAAGAAACAAGCCTGGGAAATCCCCTTCTCATTTTAAAGAGAACTCACTCTAATCTTTATTATTCAGGTGTAACTTGCCCAGAACAACATGCTGTAGAAAGCACTGGCATTCTACTGGTATTCACTTATCTAAGTAGCTCGTGAGGCTCAGGTTAGAGGTGCTTTCCTAGCTCTAAATCCATTGTTTCATTAGATTGGTTTACAGACAAAACTAGTCCATCCATCCCTTTCCCTAACTTTCAAAGATGTTCCTTTGATCCCAGCCTAAAATGGATAAATATATACTACTGTGATATTTTCTACTCAATACTGTTGCATAAAGAAGTATGTGAGTAGGGTCCATCTACTGTTGCATAAAGAAGTATGTGAGTAGGGTCCATCTGAATTCTGAGAAATCATATGGAGCTCTACTGAAAGCCAGAAGAGACAAAGCACAGAATTGCAGTCCAAAAGCTTGGCAAGGCTTTCGTCATGACAATCTGGGCATAAGAGAGTTCTGATTCAGCCCCCTGAAAATTTTTTTACTGTGTCAAGATTGCTACCAAGAGTTGTCTTAATGATCATTATTTCTTATTCACCTGCACAACAATTCATAATTTCAATTCTTCTTGTCATTTCATTGGGATTGCATGAGAAAGACTCTGGGTTTGGTGAAATCTTTCCTTTTTTTACTGACATCAAGCTTCATCCAAGTTGTTTGATTGCACTGAGTAGCTCATTTTTATTTAAAAGAAAATTTTACAAGGTATATTGGTGAGCATTTAACATATTTTGTCAAGAGAACATTTTAAACTGGTTGCCAACTAAATTGCATGCATGAGCTACCAAGAAAAAATGTCACAGTTCAATATTAAATTAGATTATGCTTGTGGTTCAATAGGACTCTGAGTATTCGACTTTTGTATCTGCTAATGATGTAACCCAATTTTGGGCACCCAAGTAAGAAACCAGATTTTGAAAACTTCCCAGTAACCAGCAAGCTTAAAAAAATTAACTCTAAGAAGACCTGAGATTTTTGAAAAATATGTCATTCAGTATCTCAATTCCATCATACATCTGCCTCAATTTCCTCGGTGCAAATCATTATATATAATATTTCTTTGTAGCCTTTAGAGTTGCAAGGTAATTAACAGTTTATGAAAAATTACAATGCTGTAGAAACCCACCTTATGCACTAATAGAGTATTAAACAATCTCACCATTTCCTGAATTCCAGTTTAGGGTGTAATTGTCTCTTGCAAAATCTTTTCTAGTGGAAGAAAATGAGCTTTAAGTTCATCACTCCTGCCCGTCTCCAAACCTTAAAGCACAATCAACTCTAACTTGTATTATTATGCATAAATACTAGAGGCTAAACACACTGTTGTTTTTTTTAAATTCAGATATATTCTCTGCTCTAGTTGTTCAAAATCGTAAGTCTATTTCTTATGATATTCAAATTCATTGTGTGTGAAGACATACAACTCCCTATTTGTTTGTTTCTATTATACTAAGTAACACACTTTATTTAAGAGTTTTATCTGAAGTTACAGCATTGAGCAGAACTCTAGAAACAGACAACCTGACTTCCTAAATTGTCTATAATCTAGAATAATAACCAAGCATTTTACCACACACAGCATAGATGAAATTGTGTGCTATTATCTGTACCTGGAATAAAGGACACTACTTGTCTGCTGCCCTACAACAGATATTCCTGTGTGCACATTCACACAGACACACACACATGCACTTCCATCTACAGAACTGAAGAGATATTATTTAAAACCACTTCCAAATGATGGAGGGTGTTTTTTTATGACTCTGTCACATCTAATATATGCTTTGTGCACAAAAACTATATCAAGTAGAGAACTCAGTTGAAAATAAATTGTGCTGTTGTTCTTTTCTTGAGTGTTAATTTGCTTCTAAATTTTCTATATGTACCCTCTTTAAAATGGTACATTCTGTTTCTATTTTATTGTATTCAGCAATCAGTGTCAATTACTCTTGGTAACCATGGCAACAAAGCAACTAAGTGTTCTTAAATCTTCATTTGTCCACTATTTTTACAAAATACTATACCGTTAAGAATGTTTTATTAATAAATACATAGTGAAAAGCTAGAAGGAAGAAATGCATAACCTCTTTTAACAAACAATATATTGACAATGTATTCTGCAATATAAACTTATTTTCTCTTCCAGATTTAAACATTCTTTAGGAATTAACCGTATAGTAATTTCACAGTTTTCAGGATCTTCAATACTATACTCAACGATTTTTTATTTCTTGTCTGTATTTAATACTTTCCCAGAAGACTTGTGGAATCTTTTCTCATATTAGGAGCTTATTGTCTGTAATAGTATGCTTTTGGACAACTACTAACATAATAAGAAAACAGCTAAAGACCCTAGCACAAGCATAGTTCTCCAATTTCTTTTGGCAACCTCAAAGGTTAGTAAATATGCAATGGTATTTAATAGTTTCAGCTGCTTCTGCGATTGTTATGAGCTCTAGTACAGACATAAAAAAGACTGTGATATTTGTGTAAAGAATCAGACTTGATATGGGCAGATCAGGGCAGATCAACATGCAGCAAAACTAAAAAGTGTCATGCCACGAAGTGGGAAGACTGAAGAAAAGGTTCTGTATTCTGGTAATCATGGAAATCTGTACTGAGCTATCAATGCAACAAACTATGTAGAAGGAAATCAGAAATGAATGATGGTGTGCCTCTATTCTGTTTGGAGACAAGAGAAACTCAATTTCCCTTTCAAATAAAAAGCACTGAAAAATGTGAAGCATTAAAAGGATTTCATGACCAGTTTTTGTGGGGTGAACTCCTTAGGAATACATTATTTTTTATCACTAATAATACAATGAAGTAAGCAAGCTTTGTTGTGATGGGTGCATAAATATTTCCTTATCACAACATTTTATAAAAATACAAGAGTTTATGCACTATAAATTTAATGCTGCAAGGTGTGCAGTCTAGTTTTACTTTTCTTCAGCCATGAACTTCATACCACTGTGAATTTCTCTAAAAATGTTTGTTTTCTTTTCATATAGTGAGAACTATACACACACGCACATGCACACACACCTATCCCGTCCACCTTTCTAGGAGCAAAATTGCTACTTTGTGCACATGAATCTAGGAAATATCAGTTTGTGAGATAAAGGGCTGACAAAAAACTATAGGGAATTGAAGCTGGCCTTTCAGAATGGAACTTTTTTTAGCTCCAAGCAGATATTTCTACTCTGTACCTAGTAAATCTCACAGAGGTTTGGATTTGGTTACTAGAAAATGCGCTTGTAGCGGCAATGTCTCATGAAACCTTCAAGTACATCTCAATAGACAGTGTCACAGCTGCCCAGCAGTCCTTGCTAGAGTCTCATTTTACCCATACAGGATAAGCAAATGGAGAAACCTGCACAGAAGTGGAGCACTCTGTATAGACAGTGATAGGCATGAAGATTTGGTTCCAATTATTCTCTCTGCTTTTTCAGATTTGTAGGGTTTTTTTGTGATTATTGAAAGCAGTTGTTAAGTCAATTAATAATTGCTTTGTACAACAAATTCACGTCTTATATTTTTTTACATGAATTTGGGCATGAAATAAGATCTTCTAAGTTTCATAATTGCTTTTGGTCAATATGCACTCTAAATTCAATCCAGCTGGGAATGAGCACCCAATTCTTGCAAAACAGACACATCATATTTCTTCCTGCCTTCCTACTTCCAAATCTTACCAATTTCACTGCACTAATTCTTCCAAATCTTGGTGTAACCACATCTCTCATAAGATTTCATTGAATTTATCCTCATCAAACATTTTCTCCCTGACATAAGGCTTAAATAAAAACATGTTTTGACAATTTTTAATTCCTGCTTTTGAAAATAGGGTTTGTTTTCCCTGGCCACCATCCCTCCCTCCCTCCCACATTTTTTTTCTTTTCCCAAAGGGAAGTGACTATCTATGATGTTGTCAGGCTGGTTACTAAGATTACGATTCTACATTTGGGGAACTGAAAGCAATATGGGTATTTTCCATCAATCAAGTGTTCCCTTATGTAACATTTCAAGGAAAATTTTACAGCTCCTGCTGGGGTATAGCTGAATCTCTTTCTATCACTGCATCTGAGATGAAGAATGAAATTTAATGGTAAAATGTACATTGGAACCAAGAAAAAGACTACTATAATACTGTCATTGTCATACCATTACAAGGATTTTATAATGTACAGCTACTGCTTTTCTCAATTGACATCATGTAGGGCTCAGCTAATGAAATGAGACATGGAACATAATGCACCAACTAGATGCTGGACAGGAAACAGTAAATGGATCATGAATCCAGCCCCCCTAGCTAAAGCAGTCAAAACTCTGAATAGCAAAGAGACTAATGCTTTTAGCCATTTTCCCTTCCAGTTATAAGCCATAAAAATCCAGCACTGAAGTGTTTCTGTTATCTGGCTGCCCACCCTATTGTGAAAGCCATGCTCAGAAGACAGCCATGCTCAAAAGCATTTGTTTTAAAATTAGTCATGGCAATACAATAGAGACGCAACATGCAGATTAAGTTCAAATCCACTGCAGAAGCTGTGGCTCCCATCAGTTTGTTCCAACGTACAAGAACTGCTCACAGTCAGAGATAGTTCATCCTTTCAAAAGAGAAAAGACAGACATGTGGAAGGCCAGTGTCACCCCAGATCCAAGCAAGACCATGGAGTACCTACTCCTGGAAACTGTGCTAAGGTGCGTGGAATATAAGGACGAATTGGTGACAGCCAGCATGACTTCACTAAGAGGTAAATCATGCCTGATAAATTTGGTGGTCTCCTATGATGAGGTTGTGGCATTAATAGGCAAGCAAAAAGACATTAAATAATTACACTTATAAATTTGTCGTACACTATATCGTTGTTTCTAAACTGGAGGGAATGGATTTGATGGATGGACATCATAGAAATGGGATCGGATGGATAGTTGCACTTAAAGAGATGTGATCAGTGGCCTGATGCCCACGTGGAGGTTAATGACAAATACCATCCCTCAGGGTCAGTATTGGGACTGGCGCTGTTTTACTTTATTGGTGGCAAGGACAATGGAATTCAGTGCACCCTCTGAAAGTCTGCAGACAACTATGTGGGGCGATTGACACACTGAAGGGAAGGGATGCCATCCAGGACAATCTTGACAGGCTGGAGAGGTGGGCCCATGCAAACCACATGAACTTCAACAACACTAAATGGAAGTCTTGCACTTGGGCTGGGGCAATGCCAAGTAGGCACAAGTACAAGGGTGGAGAAGGGATCAAGAGCAGATCTGGGAGGAGGACTTGAGGGTGTTTGTGGGTGAGAAGCTGAACATGCCCCAGCCATGGCACTCCCAGCCCAGAGAGCCAAACGTGTCCTGGACTTCATATAGAGTCCCGTGGGCAGCAGGGCAGGGAGGGGATTCTGCCCCTCTGCTCTGCTCTGCTCTGCTGAGACCCACCTGGAGCACTGCACCCAGAGCTGGGTCACTCAACATAAGAACTGGGACTTGTCAGAAAAGGTCCAGAGGAGGCCAGTGGGGGAGCTTCTTCCTGGGGAAGAGAAGGTTCCATCTAACAGAGCTCCCAGTATCTAGCGGGGTCCTACAGGAGAACCTGGAGAGGGATGTTCCATGAGGACATGTAGTGAAAGGGCAAGAGGGAATGATCTTTAATTAAAAGAGGGGAGATTTAGATTATATATTTAAAAGAAATTCTTTACTGTGAGGATGGAACTGGTTGGCCCAAAGAAGTCTTTTTGACCAGTTCTTGGGAGTGATCAAGGCCAGGTTGTATCATAGAATCATGGAGTATCCTGAGTTGAAAGGGACCCACAAGCATCACTGAATCCAACTCCTGACCCTGCACAGGACAACCCCAGGATTCTCACCATGTACCTTAAAACACTTCTTGAACTCTTACCCCTTTTCTGGAGAGCCTGTTCAAGAACCCAACCACCCTTTGGTGAAGAAACTTTTAAAGAATCCAATTTATGCATCCTCTGACACAGCTTTATGCTATGCCCTTTGGTCTTATCACTGTTTACCAGAGGAATGTGGCTTTGAGATACCTGATCTAGTGGAAGGCCTCGCCTCCCATGGCAGTGGGTTTGGAAGTAGATGGTCTTTGAGATCTTTTCCAATATAAACTATTCTATGATTCTATGATAATAATGTACCACAGTAAGTAAACAGACAGCAATACTTAAAAGTTAATTGTGATGGCCTTGTTTCTACTGTTGTTCTTTCGAACAAATTTTAGTAAACATACCAGCATTGAGAAAATTTTCTCCCCTACAGTGAAGTGGTTGTTTATAAAGCAGCAAATCTCATGCTACATCTCTAGCTCATTGGTTAAGTTGCATACTATAATCATCAGGCTTCTCTTCTCCAATACAGAAGTAAACCATGCTTTAGAGTACTGCTAGTTTTAGGGAGAAAAAAGAGTTTTATTTAGAAAGAGATTGTAATTTCATAGTTTTTCACAGGCTGAATGAAACCTTCAAAGTTTAAGACAACTTTGAGGTATACCTATTCCACAGGAATTGACAGGTATTCCACAGGAACTGACAGTTTTCCTGGAGTACTGGAAATACATCATTTTCTTCTCTACAAGCACATATAATTGAGCACATGAAAAAATAGCAATCTGTCTTTAGGCCTCTCCCTAATGCAATTGCTGAAGTTCACAAAAGACAAAAAAGCCCAGGGAACGAACCAAAGCCAAACCTCCATAGTCAAATTTTTCAGTTATCTTGGTTTTTTTGTTGACTAAAGCTATCAAGACCTAAATTATCTTCCAGGGCATCCCAGACACCATAAATACAATCCGAGTTTTCTCAAACATAAAATTAGATACTTCAATGCTGAAGACCTGTCACGGTTTAAGTCCAGCTGGAGATGTGACCCCACACAGCCCCTCACTCAACCTCTTTATTCTCTTGCCCCCCACCCTGCTGAATTGAGGAGGAGCATCAAAGAAAAACTTGAAAATTAAGAAGAAAGTGTTCAGATAAGAAAATTTAATAATTTATTCTGATGAAAAATGCAATAATAATGGTAAATAATAAAAAAATTATCATAAAAAGGAAACAGACAGGTGATGCACAATGCAACTGCTCACCACCCACTGACTAATGCCCGACTCCCCTTCCCGAACCCAGATCTGCTGTGTTTCTAGGTGACTCCCCCCAGTTTATATCCTGGGCATGACTTCTGTGGTGTGGAATATTCTTTTGGTCAGTTGCAATCACCTTTCTTGGCTATGCTCCTTCACAGTCAGTTTTGGGATTTTGGGAGGCGTTTTTGCATACTTCCTCACTGGCAGAGGATGAGACAAAGGAAGAAAGTCCTTGACTTAGGATAAACAAGCCTTAGAAAAAGCTAAGTGTGTTATTAACACCATTCTCATTCTGAATCCACACCGCAGCATTTTAGCACCTAATGTGAAGAAATTTGCTCTACCCTACCTGCAACCAGGACAAGACCTCATTAAACTGCTTGATTTTTCAGAGGTGGCGAGAATATAAAAACTTAAAAAATATTTGTGTAACACCCAATTCTAACCAAAATGTTTTCAAAATTTGAATCTAAACTAGAAAGAGGTCATGATCTATGTAGAAATAGTAATGGCACCACTGGATCATCCTGACTTACATATATACTGCACTTTCCTGAAGGCTATAAACTTTAATTTGTCCCCAGAGCTAATTAGGGGCGAGAAAATGCAATTCCTGTGTTAATAAATCTCTCTCTGAACAGTGTTTTTTATACTAAGATAAATCAAAGACAAATAGCACCATCATACTTCTTTAGAACACGTTTTATTTTGCAGCAGAAAAATGTGTCTTCCTAAAACCAGGAAAAATTTTTCTTTCAGATAATTAACATGTTTTTCTATGCTTCTGAGTTATTTGCTCTGAGTTTAAGCACCTATATTAGCTTTTACCTTTCCAAAATGTGTTAACACACTTAACTGTATATTTTCCACAGTATTGTTAGGATTTTTCAATGTTTGTGTTACTAAATTTTACTTCTGCTGAAAACTAAAACAATTGACTTTTGCAGTTTGCATTTACATTGTCTAAATTATGTTTATGACACACTTGCTGTTGGTGCTTCACTGCAGTCTAAAAAGATAAAATATCACCAGTGTTCACAGGATTTTTAATTTACCTGTATTAAAAAAAAAATCCACAATGCTCAATTTTGTGCTGCAGGACAATCTAATTTACCTAATAGTATAATTTTGGTTTCTTTTATTGCTCTATAGATTATTACTGGGCTGAAATAAAGTACCATTTTGTAGCTATCGATAAAAAGAGCAAACACAAACTGTGTTTCAAAGCACCGAGTTCCAATACTTCTTCTGAAGTTAAACTGTAGCATGCATACAAACATCATATAAAACACACTGAATCTACACTGGTTGTGGTAAGGGCGAGTCACATGAGAACACTGATTCTCTTTTTCATAGAATAAGGATTCTCTTTTTCATAGATAGGCTGCTAAAAAGCAACAGTATCTGATCACAGATCTATGTAACATTAAAATCCGGTTAAAAAATCTCACGTTGTTTCCCATGTCAATACACTTTTGGTTTCTAATTTCATAAATATAAAGCAAATATGAAATTATAAGATCCTTGGAATATTTCATTCTTCAGATTTAGATAATAATAAATAATGAATTGCTTACAATGCCTGAACAGTTTATATCATATTGCTTATAAATATAGTCTCTGAGATTTAGAAAACTCCAATCCAAAAAGAAAAGTAGTTTCTTTGAAAAATTAAATAAATGTTTAAAAAATATTTATTAACAGACAAAAACAAGTAAATAACAAGTAAATAACTATTTTTTCCAAATTATATTTTAGAATATACCAATTTGTTTCATATTTAGTTACGTTCATGCATAAAAGTAAACATATCAAGGTTGGTAAAAGGGATCAATTTGCAGAATTCTCTGTTTACAGCATTTTTTTAATCTTCTCATATTAACAAGAGTACCCAATATCTTGATCCTAATTAGCTCTCAGAAAACTGTAACCACATTACAAAGACTTTCTTTATTTTCTCAAAATTGCATGTATTGTGTAGATGTCCTTTTGGGATTTAATGATCATTATGAAGAGTCAGGACATATGGCACTTAATTTTTCCTGCAAGTACTGACCTAATTTCCTTTTATTAGGAACTCCTTATCAGATTGAGATGGAGTCTAACCTCACCACTGAAAAACACCTGTAAGATGATTTGGAGTCATATTACTAATAAAACAGCAGACAAAGATTTCCTCCCTAGAAAATTAGCATTTCCATCCGTCTCTGAATGCAATGACAGGAGGCAACTCCTCTGCATATCAGATATGCCAAAGAGAAAAATCCTATTGCAGTAAAACTAGGGAGTAACCACTGAGCTAATTGAATCAGGGTTGTTATGATCGTAAGAGATAAAAACACATTAAACAAATTAGGGTATTTTACAATACAGTATATGATTTAAAATTCACATTTTCCCAACAGAAGACAATCCATGATACCTAAATATTGATGTTATAATGCTAACAAAGTTTTAGATTTCCAAGTGTAATTAAACTAAGAGGAAACTGCTTTTGAACAAATTATGAAGAAAAACTTTGAAACTTTATGCACTTTTCATGTTCTTTTTCTTTCAACTCTGTAAAATTGCATTATTAAATCAATCTAACAAAAAAATTAGTCCACAGTTCTGGAAAATTACAATATTTCTGGCCATTAAAGGCTGAAATTTCCACCCCATTTTCTCTTATTCTTGCACTAACCAGTTTCAATAGGTTTTTTTTCGGTTGGTCACATTTGCAATATTTTACACATTCTTTTTCTTCCTATTTTACTGTTTGGCTTTTGGTGTTATGGTCCACACTGGCCTTTACTAAAGCACATATCATACCAGTTTGAGGTCCCCAGCCATCTGCTACACTGAATCTTCTGAGTAAACTCATGGTACATGGAATATGCAAGCACACAGATCATGGCTCTTTCCAGTGATAGAGAGAGACATCTGAGAAAATAAAAAAATAAAGATTCCTTTCCTGTCATTCAAGAAGCCCAACGCTCTTTTGGATCATCATAGTTTTGACTGTTTCATTTCAAAGTGAGAATCATCACTGGAAGACAGACAATGTGTCAGCAGGAGCCTAATTATAGGGAATCATAGGAAATGTCTTGAAACATCTACAATATTCACACAGGCTGTGCTCAGTTTCATTGTCTCAGCACACTGGTATTTCCTTTTGGTAGCTAGCTCTGCACAGATTGTAAGAGTGAGGACAAAATGGGAAATTATTTGGCTGATATTTGTGTTTCTCTGAAAGCATCAGACTAGAGATATCTGGTTCCTTTTTAGAGGTTAAGTTTTACGTGCTCCTTCTCTTCTGCTTGGGGAGGGCTTGGCTGTGTGTGATAGGATGAGGAGTTGTTTGTACTTCTACACAAATTTCCCACTAAATATATACTCATTGCTGAATAATTAGGATGAAAACTACTGGGAATTAGACTTATTTATAGTACCAGGTAGTTGATGCATCCTGGTTTTATATGCTCCCATGTTATATCCAGAAAGAGACTACAGTTTCACAAATATCTTCACATTTTATACTGTGCTTAAGAGTCAGCAAAGACTAAGGCGGAATTCTGACTTCTTAATTGCTTATGTTGTAGGTTGCTTATATATGTTAGCTGGCTGAGGTAGCTACAGAACAAACATAATTTCTATATATTCCTAAAAATCAAGCTCAAGGACAAAAGTATATTATAAAATAACAATAAAATGTCACGTTTCTTGGACATAAAAAAGCATAATAGAGTTTTTCAGAGTTATGAACAGCAGTTGAAGGAAATAATAAAGAAATACAGTCAACAAAGTGAATGATTGCCTTCCCTTGTGGCTACTTTTATCAGGAATAGTAAAATTAGAAAAATCAGGGAAAAATAGAAGTAATATCTTGCTGATAATGTTAGGTGGCAAGAGTAAATGCTGTTAACATTTGTTTTGTGCTTATCTTTATGTGACTTAAGATTAATGAAAAAATAAAAGAATAATAAAAGAACCAGTCTGAAATGGATAATTACATGACAATGGGTATCGATAGAAAATATTCATTCTTCTGGGTCTTATTCCCAAGTCCTTTTCTCATGATGTTACAGTTTCCAGTTCTGTGCCTGTTTGTGCAATTTTAGCCTAGTCAATAGAAGAATTTAGTTTATTCAATGATGTATGGCACAATTATATATATTTTATTGCTCTGTGTTTGTTCAAAAATGTAAAGGAGTCGAGAAATGATCCAGGAGAGAAAGCAATCAAGAGAAGGCTAATGTCCCTGATATCTCCAGTATGGCCTAGATCAGAGCTCAGAACTTCTCAGGAAACAAATTTTTGGAAGTTAACGATCACAAGTTCTCTTGGCAAAGCCGCCTGAGGCACTCGGCTTGTAAGCTGAGAAGTCTCGTTTCAAAGACCAGTCCACTTCCTAAAAAAAATGTACATTCATAGAGCCTAAAACTTTGCATCATCTCCAAACTTGATGACTCTGAGCTATCATATCTGCAGACACACTTACAGATTGGTCACGCACAGTAGAATTTATCCACGCTTACAAATTTTTGTGCTGGATAGTATAGGGGTCATGACTGTGTCAGGACCACATGTCAATCTGCCATGTCTCTAATTTTGCTCATGTTTGAATAAAGTTCAGACTGTACTGGTGCATATGGCAAAGAGGTAGGTATACACAGCAGAGGAAAAGGAAGAAGTTCAGAACTAATGATGCAGCAGATTAAATCCTACCATTTTCCTCCCATTAGATGGTTTAGTTTTTCTAGTGGCTTCCCAAGAAGCAGAAAAATAAATAAAAATGTAACCCATATATATATTTCCTTCTCCTCTTTTGCACTTTTTTCTGGCATTAGCATCTCAGGTAATGAGTCAGAACATTTTTGTGATCTCTAAGTGAGTAGATTGGTCAAAAAGTATTTTAATGTAACTATGTACACATTTTTAAGAAAATGGCATATTGCAAACACACTATTTATAGTATGCAATTACAAATTACACACTATGTAATATTTTTCATATACTTTAAATAAAAAGCAGTACAAGCAAGAAAAGGCGTACATTCCCTGATGCAAATATCTGAAAACACATACTCACAGAGAACACAAACACCTGAGAAATAGGAAGGAAAAAGTGTCATGTGAAAGGGAAAATAATCAATTGAGGTTTACTTTCCAGGCAAAACAACACATATAGGGATAAAACCTGACCAAACCAACAAACAAAAAGCTCCATCTAAGAAAGATGGCTAGAAAAACAGATTTTTCCACATCCTTGCCTCACCCAATTCTTTCTAAAGACCTTAAGTACAAAAGTATAAACAGAAGCAATTATATGCAAATTGGCTGAATATCACTGATCTGATTCACCTGAACCCTAGAACATGGCCTTTTCACTCTTCATTCATATTTCAGTACTGCAATGAAGACTAAACTGCATTATAACTAAAAATGTACTAACACAGATTTAGAAACATAGAAAAGAAAATAATTTTGGAGCCCATTGTCTCCTCCATCACCATAGAAACCAGTGGTACCCAGACACCTCGATGGCCCAAAAGGTGATGCAGAAAAAAAATTTCAAAAATAGTAATGAGTCATTTCCAGTTAGTCTAAGCTGTAATATTCCATCATTTTCTACATCAATTTAAAATAATCTACTATGTTTAAACTTTGGAATATAATGATATTCAAATTTCAGGATATGAATAAGGACCTGTGCTTTTAAAACATTTACTGACTGTCCTTTCTTATGCACTGAGGTGAAATTATCATTCTTCCAGTAGGATAGGGAAAGGACTAAAATATCCTTCTGTTTTAGTGACTTTCACTTTCTGTTCTGTGCCAAAGTAGGGCCTCAGGACTGGTCTGCTAATGCACAGGAATGTGTTAGGAGCTCAGCACAAGAATTACTGTGTGAAATTATAAGGCTTTTGTTATACAAGAGGTCAGACTAAATTATCATAATGGTCCCTTCTGGGTCTTAAAACCTATGAATAATCGGTGTCTCCATGCTAACGCCGACTGCTACTTCATCTAATCTAGTCATCATCATATTTCCTACAGCTTGCACCTGAGATTTCACAGGAAATCAAATCCCCTTTCACCCTTTTAATGTAACTAGATAATTGCATAAGGGAAGAAAAATTTCTTCCCAACTCTTGTAGGCTATCATACTATAAATGAAAGTAAGGTACTTGTTTCCTTCCTTGAAATAAGAATGTTTTATCCCATTAAAAATGTAACAATCTTGTACTTCTTATATAGTTAATACATACAGCTGCATTCAGCAACTATTTATTGATACTATGGGGCATTTACGAACCAAAACTTAATTGGGAGTTTTGTGATGAATGAAGACTTTCAGCAGCAAAGTAGTCAAGAGAAGTTCAGCCATAGTCCAGGCAATCTTTTCAAAAATTCATATTAGAGTACAGCTGCATAGAAATGGCAGCCTGAAAAAGAGTATCTTCCCTGGTGTGTCACAAGGTCAAGAAATCCCATACCAAAAAAGAATGCAGAACTTTGCTGCAAATATTTGTGGTTTTCCTTTTCGTACTATCGTTTTACCCAGTGCTGGAATGCTGCCATATCACACCCTCAGGATGAAGTATGTAAAAGCCACGTGTTGAAGTGAATTTTAATATTTACAAAAATGTGAAGATAGGAGACACTATGAGACCCTTGCCCATACAAGAAACTACGAAGAGTTATAGGAGGAACAGTTATAAGTTGAACTATCAAATTAGTCAATGAAACAGTGAGAGAATTAGTCAACCAAAGGAAGCAAAATCCCAGATGCATCCTTCTACCTTTTTTTTAAGAAAAATTCAGGATGGGGGATGTAAAGTCTTTAGTTCATTCTCTCAGATCTTAACCCTAGGGATTAAAAAATGTAATGAACCTAGCAAGTTTGTTCAAACTGCACAACCCCAAACATCAGAGCTGTAGAGCAGCAGTTATTATTTTTTTCAGGAGCCTTCTTACAACACCCTGATCTGCTCAAACTGTTGCTGCTGCATGACAGAGGGTCCCTTCTCTATGGTACAGAAATAAACCATGCCACATGTTCACTATTAGAAACTCTTTTTTCATCTTTCCTGTTTCTCATAGCACAGTACTATTCAAAGCAATGGTATTTTCCTTACATCTAGAATGGAAACTTTTAATATAAATGAAGTTGCCGCTTGCTCTTCCCTACCATTTTCACTGTATCCACTGAAAAATCTGTGATCTGGAAACCATAGCTAAACACAGCTATCAGGTGTCAGGAAATGTAATTGGACTGACACCTGCACACAAAAGGGACTGGAGGGTAGAGATGAGATGGGAGCAGCCATCTGGACAGGGAGAGCCATTTCAATCTTTGTACGAAAGCCTGTGACACAAGTCATAATAACAGTTCCTCAATTCATAAAGTCTGGTGACTTCTTCCTAAGACACATGTTTATAATTACCTCAAAGAAAACATTTCACTTCTATAGAATCTGCAGAACTGCACCAGGAAACAGCTCTGAGAACTCACAGGGCAACAGGTTCCTGTAACACATTTCTATTGCTCTCTGGGCATCTTCAAATGCACAGTAACCACTTGTTTCTTTT
>PYHW01009189.1:914568-933550 GCA_013186435.1 Turdus rufiventris | reverse complement strand
AAAAAAAGACTATCACAGGAAAACATGTATCCAAAGATACTTTCATTAGCTTTCAATAATATAAACATTTTTTTCTAACTCAAATATGGCCTTATATTGTCCAACTAATTTTTTTTCTGAAATGTTACTGCAGTTAAACACTTATATTTGTAAAGTGTCTTATTTTTTTCAAAAATCTACTTAGAGATGTGGAATCACTACAATGTAAATGGACAGATTTAATACCTTATTTTCCCTTGTACAATACAAATAAAATTTGAATTATCATGTTCAAAAAATGCATTGTATATATATGTGTGTGTGTTTGTGTAATATTTGTCAATCTGATACATATTCTAATAGCAATTTAAGGTCTTTCTTCTAATTTATACTGCAGCCATTGATTGTGAGTTATTGTCATTACGTATCTTGAAAAAAATGTAAGTTAAAGCATGTTTTGTCTGTATATATATGTATGGAAATATATAGATTCACACACATGTACAGTCACAGAGATGAAATCTATATTTCCATAGCCTCCTCAACAGAACCCTGAAGAGAGTGATCATATTTAAAGGTATTTAATGGCGATTAATACAGTTTAGATATTGATAAATTAGTGTATTTTAACATGAACAGCTGCCTACCAATATGCAAGGAGAATAAGACAAAAGCATCTATTCTTTCCAATGCCAAGACCTAGCAATTCTATATTGCCATACACCCAAACTGAACCAGACCACTTCACTGCAAAGCACCTTCAAAATAATCCTGTTTAACAAGTGTGTACAATGAGTCATTGACCTGATCATCTTAGAAAACCATATGTGCTAATGGAGGAAAAAAGACTGGGATTTAACTGGGGAAGTAAGAGAGATGGCCAAGAAAACACAGCTGCATGAAATATGTTATAAGGAGCATTGGTCTATTCTAGAAACCACAGAATCAGTGTGGTTTCTTTCTGCCTTCAGCCCAGAGTTTTGGGAGAGCTGCCAAAAGCAAAAAGAACTGTAGGATGCTAGTGAGGCTGACTGGAAAGGAGGAAGATATATTTTATTAAAATAAAATGTTTGGAGGTTTTTTTTCTGAGACGGGAAGCTACAGAACATATAACCTGCTGGTAGGGTCATCAAATGATGAAGGAAATTTCTTAGGACTAAAGCACTTCTCCTCCCAGGTGGAAACTGGAGAAAAGATCCCATTTCTTCCCAAGTAAACAATGGTCATAACTGTAGATTTTCTGTGCTCTGTCCTGCAACCAGGATTTGGCAAAAAATAACTTTCAAGAGGAAAATCTTTGGATAAGGGTCTGGAGCAAAGATACTCAGTGGAAGGAATACTTTCGGAAAAGGAACAGGAACGAGATGAATTTGGGGTGAACAGCTACATCAAAACTGACCATGAGGACTCAGATGTGGTGTGTGACTTTGTGAGTGCTGAGTGAGGAGCGCACTGCTCAGAATATAGCACTCATGTTGGAGGTAGCAAATGTCTGGCTGAGAAAGATTTATGTGCAATGGATTTGATGATTAAAACTCAGGGAGGCTGAAGCTCCAAAACCAAGCAGAACAAAATCTGCATAACTAAATTAATCACCAGAAGACAGGTGATTATTTCAAGTGGAGGAAAGCAAGCCACGGTTTCATTTGACAGGAGGAAGGGCAGAGCGCTTGCAGCAAATAGAGCAAGATGAAGACTGTAAGACTACATCAGCTTCTACTTCACTTGTGCTCCCAAATAGCAAACTGTGGGAATAAACCACACTTCCATTCTCAGCAGTGATACTTGTGCACTCTTGGAATGAGTTTTGGCAAAAAATATGACACTAAAGCAACAATGGAAAATAGAAGCTATTAAGCAGTCATGCTGTTATGTCTATTAAAGATGTTATTAGATTCTTGAAGATGATTTAGAGAACATGGTAAATGTTAATTTACTTTATATCTTCTGTATATGGGGGGAGACGGGTTTCCTTCACAGATTTTATTTCATTCCTTACTCCTAAGCCAGTGGCTGAACCACAGCTCTGTAAGAAATTGTGCAGCACTGTAAGATTGAATCCACAAACTCTATTCCAGAAGCACTTAGTATGTGCATAAATCAATTTTTTTCCTTAAAAATTACCTTCTGTGCTTCACCAGAAGGAGTTACATTTAAATGAATTCTTCAGAGAGGAATTTAAAGAAGACTTCAGCCACTAATAAACACAAGAAGTATTTTTAAATAAACAGTAAAGGAAAGTATGTTCTATTGACTAATACTGTATAACCATATGTACTCTTTGAAAAAAAATTATTTAAAAAAAAAAATTTAAATAAACATACCTAGAATAAGTGCCAGAATTCAGATTTTTAAAGTGTAGATACTGGAGGTGTGTAGTAGGCAAAAAGCACCTCTTAAATGTAAAGAAATAGAACTGATTTAAAATAATAGAAAAAGAAAAGAGTAGCTGTACAATTATACCTGACATCAAAAGTGTCCATAAGAAGTTTTCTTAATTCAGAGTTTCTAGGAGCTGTAGCACAATGCAAGCACCACTTCGAGCAGAAGTGCAGGCCGGGGGACAGAAGCGGGAGGATGGAACGGCAGGTGACCTTGAAAGTGGAGGATTTTATCAACCAGGTACTGACACAACCTTTTTAATTATGAGATTCTTCTAAAAGCAGAGTTCTTTTTTGCTAAGTGTTTGTCAGAGGAAATTCTGAACATATGGTTTTTTGTAGTTAGAGTGGTTAAATTAATAATTCTAAAATATTTCTTTTAAAAATTTAAAATTTTCTTAGTCTCAACAATCCAATACTCCACTAATTTCTGCCACTAATCTCAAGTATTTATTTCCAACTGCCTAGCAAGTGGTGATGCTCTTAACTTTACTTATTAGCTTTTATTTCTGATGGTAAATTCCTGCTTAAGATTTAAAAGACCATGGCTAGATAAGATGCGTCTGTTGTGAAAAGTTCATATGCAAATGCATACGGTTGATGCAACAACCATGAGTAATCAAGGCTATAAATCTGTCATTGTGACGTACAATAAATGCTTAGCTCGACACTTAGTACAAGGGTAAATATGAAAGTGGAAAACTTGTAAATCAGTGTTCTGAAGAAAACAATCAAACAATTCCAAGCACTACTCAGAGAGCTGTTTCGTTTAGGGGAGTTAAACCCTGTATCTTAAAATTATCCACTGGAGATACAAAAAAAAAATCTGTGATAAATCATTTTTCTGTTGAGAATCACTGTCAAAATTGATACTGCTAGATAATTATCTCTTCAGAAAAAGCAAGTAATTCAGTTGCACAGATTGGACAGATAATGATAGTTATTTTGCATCAGAAAATTTTTGCAAATGAAAGGAATGCATTTGATAAGATGATATTCCTAAGATCTCTTTATTTGTGATATATGCACACCTGGGCTGGGAGAATTTTGCTGTATAGTCCACTTTTCTGCTTGAGATAACTGCTGTCTACTTGTGCCAATCTCACTGGACTCATTTGACTTTTATTAAAGTTTCTGCACTATAGGTAGAGCTGAGTAGGGGTAACAGGAAAGGCCAGCTTAGGCCTTACATATGTCATTTAACTGCATCCATACACTTATAAAAAGTCATTTTCAGTGGCTGGATGAACCAGTGTATCCTCTGTTAAAGGAAGGAGAGAAACAAGATTTATGCAGACTGAAAATTTGTTGCTCTCCAGCAGGCTGCTATATTTTACTACACACCTTCAACAAAAAGGTTATCATTTTGTTTATCATAATAGCAGCAAAAAAATCCTAGCACTAACAGCCACTGAATCAGAGAGTTAAAGCTGAAGTTTTATGACACCAAACAGATTACCTATAGTAAGGTAAATCACCAAGAAAAGCAGGATGACTGAGCTCTAATCAAATTCTTTAATGTCCATCTACTTCTGGTCACCAGGTACTTTGAGGATACTCTTCAGTCTTCTTCCGAGCATCTTTCAGTTTCTTTCCAAGTTTACGTAGGACATTCTATTGCCCATCCAATGGCGACATAAAGTATCAAACAGAGGTAATACAAATACCTACAAAACAGCAAAGAAGCAAAAACATCTTTTAAAAACTCCATTTGCCTATTTGTTGCACATGGCCTACATGCATGCAAGAGGAAACAACTGCAAAGTAAATACTGAAATCTACATGATGAAGACTGTCTCATACCTCAAATAATTTTACTGATAGCAGTTCTGACCAAAGATCACTGCCTCAAACCAAATTTTGCTACTGCTACCTCACATTGTCAGTTTTACCAAAACTTGGATGATAAAGTGCTCATACTGTTTTTTGTTCCAAATTATTGGATCTCTTCATAATTCTGCAAGCAAAATGCATGAAGCAGCTATTATTCATTTTGAATTTGCAATTCTGTTGAGACGGGGAAGAAGTGACCATCAAGCATCACCAGCATTCCAGCTTTCAATTTAAACAAGAACAGAAAAGAATATATCTGGCCTTTCAATTAAAACTACAACCTGATTTGAATACCACAGATCGCTTATATTGTTGTCTAAAATTTCAGGATTGGTATTCACATTGAGAAGAGTACAAGGAAAGAGTTTTGGAATATAGTGAATAAATACTTCTGTAGTGACCCAGTTCTGACAGTCTCTGATGATTCAGTACATTCGTGGATATGTAGAGAAAAATAAATAGGTCAAAGTCAGGAGAGGTTTGTTCCCAGGAAAGACTCCTGCCTGGACAAGGGAGCATGAATTTCTTCAGACCAGGCAGGCATATGAGATTTCCACCATACTGACCTCCGAAATTAATCAAAAGATAATTTTTCTGCCTATTTCCAAAAGCAGCGGCATTGTAGGCTGATCTCTTAGGAAAATCACACCAAATTATCTCAGATCTGACAGTTCAAGAATCAGGTCTTCCTGCCTCTGCACATCTGTCTGGGAAAGGTACTTCATTCTCACCAAATGTTATCTTAGCCTGTCCTGAGACTCTGAGTGTACTTAAGTGATACCAATGTTTACAGTGTACTTGCATCCCTAAGACAGCTGCAAAAGAGTGATACGACAGATCAAAGCTCTGTGGAAGTTTTCAGGTAATCCTAATCACAGCCTATTATAAGAAACACAATCCTGTCTGACACATGGAGCAAATGACCTGTAAATGAAACTGCCTCATGAAGTATATAGATACTTCTCTGTTTACCACACAACTTTTGCTTCACAAAATTTAGGTCAAATAGCATTTCAGTTTTTTTCTCTAGCAGATTAAATTGGGTCATGTTTCTAGAAAAGTGGGTCATTTTTCCTTGTAAATAAACAGTTTCATGCCTGCATATCCTTAGTTCAAAGATTCTATTGTTTGCACTCAAAACTGCACAATTCTTTTGCTTAGCCAAGAGGCAGTGATTTTTTAATTTTTTTTTTTCCAAAGGGCAGTTTTTAGCCTAACCCAGTAAGACACATGATTTTTCTCAGTACATGACAGTAAAGAGTCTCTTTTCTGCTTTCGCATCAAAACACTGACTGGGGACAAAATTCTTAGCCAGCATTGATTGATTTGCTCCAGTGACTTCAACAGAGCTGTTCTGGTTTATATCATGTGGGAATCCATGCTAAAAAAGATCAGTGTCCAGTGCAAAAATATAGAAAAGTTATTGCCAATTTTCTAACACACCTCAAAAGATTATTTTCACATCTGTTCAGGTGAGAATAAGGACCTTTATGAAGAGAAAATGGTGCAATTCCCTGGCTTGAACCTGTAAAGTTCAAGCCAGATGATCCAGCAGCTTAGTGAATTTACTCAGGATGGTTCAGTTAAGTGTTATAGCAAGGGAAAAAAAAGTCAACAATAATATAATCTTCTCTGTCTTCTTTTTTTAGTTTAGGCTTATCAATGTTGTTATCATTTATGTCATCATGAAAGAACACATGAAGTATTCTCATTCTGCTTAAATGAGTTTTCAAAGGATTGCATAACTGATCTAATTTCCATTAATACAATCATACATTTCAAATTCACATATGTGATATGATATAAGGCCATACTGACGCCAGCCACTTCCCAGTGTTTTGTGTTCTGTTTCACAATTTTTTCCTAATGTTTAATGGCTACAGCAATATTTTCTCATTGTTGTTAATCTTTCACTACATCTTACAGAAAGTCAAGGATTAAAACATTTTTCCTTTTTAATTTCACAATCCTCTTGTTCTCAAGCTGACATTGCATACATATGCCTAACAAACCCTAGAATACCTACGGTCTTATAAGTTTAATCACTCTTCACTGTTATTTCTTCACGATCAGAAGAGGAATGGTTGTATCGCAGCATCAAATTTCAGCAAGCACAGGTAAAATAAGAATTTTAAAAGACCATAAATTATTGAACAAGTACAGTAATTTCACAATTACAAGCCACACCGATTATAAGCCACACTTCCGGAGTGTCAGCAACATTTTGTTTTTCTTCCATACACAAGCCGCACTTGTAAGCTGCACTTTTGTTCGCAGCAAGGATCCCCGTGCAACTTTCACAAAGTGGCCAATTAGTAATAGAATCACGGGAACACGGGTTTTACTGACTTGGGGCCGTGTAGGTCGGCCCGGCCCCCCCACCGCTGCCACGGAGCTGCCCCAGCCGGGCATGGCTCCTCCCTCCTCTGCCGCGGAGCTGCCCCGGCCCAGCTCGGCCCTGCCGCCACGGAGCTGCCCTGGCCTGGCACGTCTCCCCCTCTCCTGCCGGCCCCAGCCCCACTCCCCCGTGGCCACTGGGGGCAGCCCTGGCCCTGCTCAGGGCCGCTGCGTGATCTCATTTTCAGTTGGCCAATTTCTGAATTTCTTTTCATATATAAGCCGCTCCCGAATAAAAGCCGCACTTCCGGGTACGGAGCAAAACTTTAGTCAAAATGGTGTGGCTTATAATCGTGAAATTACTGTACAGTAATTTCATGATTACAAGCCGCACCTGATTATAAGCCACAGCTCTGGGTGTCGGCAACCTTTAGGTCTTTGTCCATACACAAGCCACAACTGATTATAAGCCTCTCTGTCATTCGCAGCGAGGACCCGCGTGCAACAAAGTTGCCAATTACTAACAGAATCGCAGGATCACGGGGTTTACTGGCTCGGCTCAGGGCTGGGTGTGCTCAGGCTGCTTCGGGGTTGCAGATGGGGCCAGGTGGCCCAGCTCAGTGCTGCCACTCGGCAGGGCAGCTTGGGGACGGCCACCACTACCACTGGGCTTGCTCGCCCCGGCCCGGTGCTGCCCCGCGGCGGCAGGCGGGGACGGAGCTCCCCGTCTCCCCCCAGGGCCGCGGGGCTGGCAGGAGGGAGTCCCCTGCCTCCCCACCCTGCGCTGCGGGCACACAGCCCGCCTCCACCTGCCGCGCAACAGAGTAACAAATTTGTAACAATCATGCAATCCTGGGTTTTACTGGCAAGTGCTCGGCTCGGGCCCTTGGCTGGCACTTCCGGGGTTGGAAATTTCCAGACTTTTTTCATATATTAGCCATTCCTGAGTGTAAGCCACATTTCCGGGGTGGGAGCAAAATTTTAGTCAAAATGGTGCGGCTCATAGTCGTGAAATTACCATAAGGTTTTTTTTTAATTACAGGAGTGATAAGTTTTCTGGGAAATCTAGTCCCTCATAAAAGTTATTCTTACTCTTTAGTCACATATTTAGTCTAGTAATAGTATATAATTGCTGTATATGTAACACAGAGCTCCAGTCTGGTTTTCTGTGGGTTTTGGAATCAAACCTTTCAATAGAGACACACCTACATTTTTTGTTTTGAAATATTCTTCCAATATGACCTACAATTTCCCAGTTTTAGAAGCACTACAGAGATAACCCATCATATTTTCAAGAGATTTGAAAGCTACACACAGATTTGACAGCATTTCTTGACATGCTAATATTTCGCCATATTGGTCTTGATGTCTGTGGTTGTATGAATAATGAAGAAATTTCTATTGGCAGCAACATTTTCTAAATTAATTTGAAAAAAACTTCCAGCAGATGTGCTATATCTTTCTATCAATTTTATTCTTAAGACATTTGTTCAGTTATACGATGAGGACAATAACTAACAACAGTGAACATTATTTTATTCATATCAGCAACTGAGCTTCTGAAATGCTTCTGAAAAAAAAAAATAACCTAAAATTATTGTCAGAAGAAGATTGTAGATAAATAGAAAAATACCAAGCCTATCATTAAAAGAGTAAATTAATCCATTTCACATTGGTTTTGTGATATTGATAATTTTATTCTAGTGATTTTACTTAATTTACTTATATATTAAAATAAAGGGTCATAACACAAACATAAACTTGTTTAGATTAGACTGAAGGGGAAACATTCAAGAGAAGCACAACATAGCCCCTAGAGATCTGTATCATGTCTCAGATGATCACCCACAAATAGAGAGCAGGGCAGCAGTGCTCTCAGGTGAGGTCCTTGAAAAGTGTTTTTCATTACACACAATTGTTTACTTTGAAAAATATTCCACGGTATAAAACAGATTTTGCAGTTTCTTCTTAATAAAACTGGAATTTCTCATATCACAACTAGGTTGTGATGTGTACACAAGATGTGTGAGAAATAAAGCAGACAAAAACCAGAGATCTCATTACAAAAGATACAAACCAGTATTTTTTTCCTGATAAACATCAGCCAGCGCCAATATGAGAAAAATAAAGAAACCAAATTCTGCACATTAAAAAGACAGAGGGAAGCTGCATAGCCCTAATAGGTAGCACTGGGTTGTTTTCCAAACTTTGTGGTTCTCTGTGTATATTAACTCAAATAACAACTAGTAAATTGAAAAGACATTGGTAGGAACATACCAGCTCTTCAACTGGATGCAGTGAAATAACGTGCAAATAAATTGGAGGAGGGAGATGTAAAAGTAAAATCAAAACAAGAAAAAAAAATCGGTGATTTTTTTCTGCTCTGTTTGCTTTTGTTTGTTTTTGGGGAGTCTGTTGGGAGGAAATCTGAATGTTTGTTTGTTTGTTTGTTTGTTTGTTTGTTTGTTTGTGAGAGTGGTGATTTTTCATTAAGAGAATTGTAAATTCTCACGCTTTATTCAGAATGCAAATAGCTAGAAATGGAAATAAAGGCATAGTCAGAGAAAAAAGGTTAAAAAAATTCTTAATTAGAGATACTGATAAGCATTTAAAAATTTGTTCTTGAAATTCTTTTCAAATTGTGGATAATATGTAATAGGAATGAACAGATATGGGATTACATACACAAAAAGAACAATTATGATTTTTTCTCTCTGTGCTTTCAAAATTAGAACAAGCAAGACCATAATCAAAGTAATTTCAGAACATGAGAAAAGCAAAAGGAACTAAAAGTAGAATTGCATTAAAAAAATAATAATTAAAAAAAAACCTTATCAACAAGCAGAAGAAGTTATACTGAAAAAGCAGATTGGGATGAAGCCATTGGCATGGAACAAAATTTTCAAAAAGTTACTAGCCTAGCTAGAAATATAATAAATAGGGGGCTGGTGTAAGTAAGACTGGTAACTATGTAACTAATTTTCCAATTCTGAAAACACAGTGTCAATATGGTAATATTTGTGAGGTTTGTATACCTATCAACACAATACTGCCCAGTGTTGACCATGACCACTATTAACCAAAATCAAGTTATTTAAATAATACTAGATCTCTATTTAACAGCCTGTCATGAAATTTATTTTAATAGTACTCTTAGTCAACAGTCTTATCATGCTTTTACCAACAGTGTGATCAATATAAGCATTACATCTAGCCTACAATTTCACCCACCACTTCAAAAGCTTCATAAATCATCAACTTTTATAACTTCTTGATTACCTCCTAACGTTCATACAAAACAAGGATAAAAACAAAAATCACCCTCTGATGAAAGCATGCTGAGCACTTGAAAAACTTTTATTAAATGATATCCAGTTAGCAACACCCTGTTGGGCCATCACTGTGTAGTGATGATTATAGAGTGCTCTTTCGCATAAACTGAATAAATCTCATAAATTGTTGATGGAGGTGCTTTAAAATATCATCTATTGACCAACTTTACCCCAGCAACAGAACAGAATTGATTTACTTTGGCTCTCTTCTAAGAAATTTTATCCATAGCCTGGGGCTTGGGGATTGTACAGCAAACAGATCAATCCCATGTACTTTCAAGGGCTGGAGAAAGCTGTTCATGTCTGGGTTTCCTGAAAGGTCTGCATCTTGCTACCCAATTTCATGAGGTTTGCTCACAGTATGACAAGAAAGGTGGATAAGGGTAGCCCATCTCTAACATCAAAGAGAGTTCACATAGGCTCGATTAAAGGTAAAATTGTCAGGCCAATTTTTACAGTGAGGTTAGATCTACAGGAGGCGTGTAATTGAATTTCAATTCCACTGGAGCCCCAACTCATCTTGTCCCTTCATTGTTCTTCCTTGGCTGTTCCAGGTAGTGTGAAAAGGCAAAAGGCCATGCTGGACATGGCCCATATGATCTCTATCCATCAGACAGGCTCCTTGAGCAGTATAGCTACATGCAGATTGCAACCTGATGACAGAAATAAAAAAAATAGAGGAGAGATAAGAAATGCCCTATGTTGCTGTTCCACTTCTACAAGGTTTGCATTACAGATCCCTTCAACAACATTTTCTGAGCTTGTACAAGGTATGGGAAATATTTTTGTTTGTCTACAACCTTCATTGAATTAAAAATGCCTTCAACATTTTAACACTCTTACCTTTAGACCTTTCAAGAAAATTCTTTTTTTCCACTTTTTAGTCACCACTGGTGATGAAAAATTGAATTACTCTAGAGTTCTTCACACTATTATGCTCCTTTCTTTCGTACTTCTGTGATGCTGCTTTGCTAATATACTCTTCACCATGCTGAAAAAACCCATGAGTAATGCTCATGTTGGTAAGATAACCCAAAGTTCATCATGTTATTATAAGTAAATAAACCAGATAAATCCAGCTACAGTAAAGAGTGATATATCTCATCAATAATGTCCTTTCAATAGCATGAAATCTTACTTTTGGGTGACATCTCTTTTTAGATCCTTTTAGATCCTTTTAGAATCTACATCTAACGAGGACTATTGGTTTCTTTAGGACTGCCAGTGCATTTGAAATTACAGTAATTTCACGACTATAAGGCACACCGGATTATAAGGCGCACTTCCAGGTATCGACAAATTTCTGAACTTTTGCCAATATATAAGGCGCACTATACTATAAGGCGCACTTTTTTTTTTTGCAGCGAGGATCCGCCGCCAGCTCCACCCACATGATTGCTGGCCGAGGCCCCGCCTGTACCCAGCAGGAGCGGCACTGTGGGCCCGACTGCACCTGGCAGGAGCAGCGCTGTGGGGCCCCTGGCTTGCCTGTACCTGGCGGCTGCGGGCCCTCAGGCTCACCTGTACCCAGCAGCCACAGGGCCCCGGGCCAACCTGCACCCAGCAGCCGCGGCACCACGGCCCACCTCCACCTAGCAGCTGCGGCCCTGCTGGCTCCCCCCACGGCTTGCGGCTCACACTTCCGGGTTGGCAAATTTCCAAACTTTGTCCATATATAAGGTGCACATGACTATAAGGCGTACTTCCGGGTTCAGGCCAAAATTTTAGTCAAAATGTTGCGCCTTATAGTCGTGAAATTACTGTAATTAATTAGTATATTAGGTAAAATATACCTTACTGAATTCTCTCATAAGCTCTGAAGCAGGCATGGAGTTGTTTTGCTTATAATAAAATCCATAAAAGTAGAAAGGCTCCTATGTGAGGCAGTCAGAAGCACCTTATTAAATCCCCCGAGAAACAAGGTGCACATTGAAGCCTCTCATGACTGGTAACTGCCTCAAACATGGCATTGCCTACCAACTTGCATCTCCTGCCTCACCAAATTGTGATTCTTCTTTGAATCTGATTTTAACACAGAATGTGGAAATAGACTTGAATACAGCCTTCCAGACCGGGGGACACATAGAAACATGATTTTCACAATTACCTTCTATTTTACTGTATGTATAAACCATTGATCCCATTTGCAGTCATTACAGAGGTAACACACATACTATAAGGTGGTTCCTTCAACCAGATAACATTTTTAAATAAAGTCACATCTCCAATATTATATTTTCTGATTCACTGTTTCTACATGTGAATGCAAAGTGTTCTCATTTAAGCAAAAATATTCATATATGTCTTCTTACCAGGCAGTTTAACAGCCAAGAACTTGAAATCCCAATTAAAATGTACTGGTAAAGGAAGAAAAACCAGCACTATATTTCTGGAGGCATTCCCAAGATGTAACCAAACTAACAATGAGTTTTATATTTTCTGTACTCCTCGAGCTACATCTGCTTCTCACCTGGGAATTAATCCCTCTCCTCCATAAATATGCACCAGATGGCTGAGGAGGGCCTTGGGAAGGCCTGAAAGGGCACTCTACAGAAGAGCTGTAGTGTCACGCTCAGGAGGCACTGAAGTAGTCTTTTGTGAAACCTACTGTCAGTCATTTATCATCATATATCCAGGGAAAAAACAAGCAACAAGAGAAGGAGGGCAGAAAGCATACTGTTCCAAGGTCACTTCTGCCACACAGACATCATGCTATTTGCCATGAAAATGCTGCATTTCCTTTCCTCCTTTCATAGTGAGATTTCTTTTTTAATTCCATAAATGTGGGTCTAAGTCTAAAGGTATATTTCTTCAGCTATTGTTGTATGTCTAAGACAAGTTTCTTACATCTTTGTAGAGGCCAACATATCAAGTTTCCAGTAGGCTTACAGTGAGGGAAGACAAGGTTTCAGATTGAGCAGGATACCCAGATATGTGGCGAGAGCATGAATGTATCTGCTGCAATTTTGTTACTGCTTGCCAGAAGTCAACTCAGCCTTCGTTTTCATTATTGCGTAGACCAAAGGACAATTAGCACTAAAATTCTCAGTGTGTCCACAATATAAGAGCAAGAAGATTCAAGTTTTCTTCTTGTTAAAACACAGACCAAAGTTGGCTAATTATGTAGGTAGGTAGGTACAGATGTCAACCCCTGAAAAGATGGCATTTACCAAGGCAAGGTGTAACAGCTAAACTATTTTTTACTCACTTCATCTATACAAAGAACAAAACCCAAACAAACAAACAGTCTTCTTTTTTCTATTAATAAACTAGCTTAAACCCAGCATAAATTCTAAGAGTTTTGAATGTAAAAGAACAAAGCAGAAAGAAACTTCAGCATGTTACTTAAAAAAACCAAACAAGAACAAACAAAGAACAACAAGAACAAACAAGAACAAACAAGAACCCAAACCCCACAGTCTGATTTAAAATTTTGCAGTGGCTTCTGAAAAATATTTTTTTTTCTTCTAAATATTTCAATAGGAGTCAAGTTATTTGGAAAATATATTAGAATATTTTTTTTTTTTTTTTATAGCACACAATCTACAGTAATTTCATGACTATAAGGAGCATCTTTTTGACTAAAATTTTCCCCCAAACCTGGAAGTGCACCTTATAGTCCGGTGCACCGTCACCTTATATAATCTACAAAGTTGCAAAATTTGCCAACCTGGAAGTGCAAGCTGCAATGGGGTGGCGGTGCCACGGGAGCGCCAAGTTGTGAGGTGGGCAGGAGTGGGCAGTCGCAGCTGGCAGAAGCCACATGGGGAGGGAGGGAGCTGCCACCGGCACCAGTCCAGGTGCGGGGGGGAAAAGGAGCCGGGCGCCAGTGGCCCTGGCCCACGTACAGGGGGGAGAAGGAGTCGCCAGCAGCCGTGGCAGCCGAGCTGCAAGCCGAGCTGCGCCAGCCAGTGCCGGGCGGGAGTGCGGCCGCCGGGCAGGGCAATCTGGGACCCGTGGCCACGCGGTGGGAGCCGCGAGCCGCACCAGCCGGTGCCAGGGGCAGGCAGGAGTGCCGGGGCCCTTGGCACGGGGAGGGCACTTGAGGCTGTGTTTAAAGGCTACGCCAATATGTGAAAAATGTTTGCAAATTGAGCACCTGCCAGTGAACCCTGCAATCACACGATTCTGTTACTAATTTATTACTTTGTTGCACGTGGCACGGATCTTCGCAGCAAAAAAATTGTGCCTTATAGTCCGGTGCGCCTTATATAATGTACAAAGTTGAAAAATTTGGCGACTCCTGGAGGTGCGCCTTATACTCCAGTGCGCCCTGTGGTCGTGAAATTACTGTAATTAACAAATCCAGAAATTATATTATGTGTGATTACACTTGTTTAATACCTGCACACAGAATGTAATGGTTAAGTCATTTTCTCTCTTCTTTGTACCAAGTGGATCAACCATAATGGACATTTTTTCAAGGCTGTTCACAGATTTCTGCATACACATAAAAACTCCTCTAACAAGGTTGCAAGGTAACCAGGTACACTACTTTATAAAATACTTCGCTCTTTAACCAGAGAAGGGGAGGTGTGACTATGAAAAATTGTGAAACCAATAAAGGATATCTTGGATAATGCTGTGTTTCGGATGTAAGAGGGATATGGGTCACATTATGCGCAGATAAAGTTTCAAATATTTTGCACACAGGCCATGAACATTCATATCTGAACATTCCTCAATGCTCAGAAACTTCTGAATTGGTCCATTTTCTTTTAGTGCCCTCATAGGCACTTATGGGCCACATAACAAATAGGAGGAAATCTCTGCATTCTCAAACCTTTTAGAACAAGCCTAAAGGCAGAAGGAGTAGTTGTCCAGTCGCCCATATAATAACATTTAACTGGGATTTTCTTGTCCTTAATGTTTTCTTAACATAAGCTCTCATTCCCAAAATTACCCAGTCCGTCATTTTACACATAAGCTGTGTCCTTTCCAATTTTCAGATGGTGACCTGTAAATGCAGCAAGAAGTGTTTTGATCTGTTGCTCATTTATGCTTACAGCCTTGTGACAGTACTAAAGAGAACCCATTATCTGAAAAGATGGCATATCTGTGCAGAACTGGGAAAAAAACCACTCTGAAATTTATATCAGAGAAATGTGATGCTTAGTCTCAAGAAAATCTTTTAATGTACCTGCGACCTTTACCTCCTGGATTAATGTTGGGAATAAGGCTGACTAACATTCTGTAAAAGTCCCAGAAATTCTCTCCAGTTTAGCTCATTGCAGAGAACTTGTTCAGGAAGGAACAAAACATGTTCTCTAACCCTGTCTGGCACAGCACAGTAGTTAAGAAGGAAAACCAAAGAACAAAATGAGAGCTTTAAGTGTCAATACTCCCATCTTGTGGCTACTGAAGAAAATGCATACACCTAAGTAAAAGCAGAAAAAATGTTTTATGTAGATAGCTTATAAATATTAATTTACTTTTAAAAAATCTTCTTTTATGTTGTAATCAAATTTTTATCTTAGAATTACAAGTGGTGTATTCAGAAATGATGTGGAAATTTTTTCAGTCAGCCACAACAAGCTAACAACTGTAGGAAATTCCTAATTGCATGAAGGCAAAAGGATGAAATTCACTTTTGATTCTCTGAATTCAAAATATCCTGAATGAAGGCAAGAATGTGACGAAAGTCCACAGGCTAGTGGAGAGTTGGAAGTGTTAAAATTTAAGCATATGTGATGAAGTAACAAGGACTTAATTCACAACCTCTGGATGCAATAGATACAACTCTCCTCTTTGTAACTCTATGAACCACAAAAGGGGCAAGTCTCATTTTTCCTGGGTCTTCCTAAACACTTTTCTGCTTAATTTGTTAGTTACCCCACATAAAGCTGAAATGAAGAGCATGTGGCCGATGTGCCTCTTTAGAGGTTGTATATGGTTCTTTTGTTAGGTACCTGCTTCTTTACACAGATCAAAGCTGAATAAACTCATTTCCTCTATCATTTCCCTGTATCCATACAAATTCTAAGATAGTATGAATCCAGATCCTTGATTGGAATCTCAAAGTTTACTTAATTTATGATGTGTGTTAATGCCAACACCAACATGAGAGTACTCCTGTGCTATTTGGAAGACATTGACACTGAGACGTCTGCTTTAATATTTAGCCATAAGCAATTCCCAGAAAACACCAAAGATGAAGTTTTAAAAAATAAAGTTCTCAGTGGAAACTCATCTGGTTGTAGAGTTGAAAAGGATGACAGTTACAGAGATCATGATCATCACCTTGATCGCCTTAATAAGAACCTAATATGCAAGGAAAAAACTTTCCCAGGAAGCTTGAACACATTTTAAATATTCTGATTCGCATAAAGAACTTAAATATATAGACTTAGAAGATTTAAGGAATTTTAAGGCTCAAACTCATAGAAACTGTGGGGTTTTTACATGTGTGTAACTGAAATGAGACCAAGGCCCAGCCTACTGAACTAGAAATGGGATTTCTAGGAAATACTTGATCCATGCATATAGCAAGGGGCTACATCTTACCAAAGTAGCATGGAAAAAACATAATGAACCCTCCTGCAGGTCAACAGTGTTTTACAGCAGGTGAAATTGTCCTTGAGAGCAAGCCGATAGATTAACACATGTAACATTTCAAAGCAGAAGATGCACAAAGTGAGTTTCAAAGACAAATTGTCAAAAGGACTCTGTTCACTAACAAACCTTCTAGTAAAATATCTCAACAGAAGTTCTCACCTGAGGTTCCTAAAACAGGAATTGCTACTCCTCAGGTGAATGCAGAACCAGAACCCCAAAGCAGGGTTAAATTGTGAGGGAGCACAAGACTGAAGTCAGAGCCTGTCAGTCTCAGGTGAATAAATGCTGAAATGCTGTAGTTATGTTATACAGACTGTAAAAATGGAGACAAGACACAAGAAGAGCAGCGACAAAAACATCTTCAACTCTACACTATCCTGTAAGTACACAGGTCAAAACACCTGAAAGTGATTAGCAGCTTCGGTTTGTGCTTCAGTCTGGGTTATTTTAGTTTGAAGGGGAAAAAATAAAGAGGATTCTCCCTTCAAGGAAGAAGCCATTCAGTGCTTATTAAAAACTGTGCCTCATAACAATTAAACAGCAAATGAGAGATGTTCACCATAGTCAAAAGAGAGTGAGGAGTGTACCTTTGAATGAAAATGAAACATATTTTAGGCTGTATTAACAATGTGACCAAAAAACTGATGGAAATGATGGCACTGCAGTACTAAAAGCTTGTAATGCTGCATGTGGAATACTGGCTTTAGTTTTAGACAGCTAACCTTTAACAGCATCAAGATTAAAGGGAGTTGGTTTCTATTAGATACTAGAAAAAATAGCGTTTACTGTGAGGGTGGTGATGCAGTGGAACAGAGAAATTGTGAATGTCCCATCCCTGGAAGTGCTTAAGGCCATGTCGGATGGGGCTCTGAGCAATGAAATCTATGCCACATGCCCACAACAGGGAGGCTGGAACTAGATTTTTTTTAAGGCCCCTTCCAACACAAACCATTCTAGGACTCCATGATTTTAAAAAGTGGTAGTGATTAACCTGAGAGAATCTAGAAGGACAAGCCACTAGGGTGATCAAGGACTGGAGAACCCACTGTTAAGAATATCTGAGGGGACTCTGTGCATGACTGCCTGAGGAAGAGGGGACCTGATTACAGACTCCCCTGCTGGAAGGTGCATTTTAGCCTTCTAATCTGAGAGATGCATAAGGGGAAAAGACAAGGCTCAGAAGGTGCAACAGAGGACATTGAAATAAAATATTTTTTAAATGGTTCTCCATGGTAGTGCTGAAGGGCTGAAAGAGATTGCTTGGAGACAATATGGAATTTTCATTCTTAGGGATTGGGAAACTCAATTGGTCATGGAATCATAGACTGAGGCTTGATGGAAGCTGTGTACCAAGAGGCCACAGTAAAAAACCCACAGAGGTCCCATTCACCTAAGTTTTTCTACACTGCCTATTTTAAGAGCTGAGGCACAGTGTAGTGAGAAATATTGGATGCAGAATAGAGCTTAATTCATATCAGGGAAATTTGGCTGCAATATGGGTACAGCATCCTCAAATGCAATTTGCATAGCTGCCACCTGGTTAAGTCACACATAAGATCAGCAGAAATAATATCAGCAGTACCACAATCCACCATGATAACATTAGTCCAATGTGGTAGATGTCAAAGATAAACTGCAGCTAATCATTTACTCACTGACTAGAGGTTAAAAATGAAACCTTAACAGTTAAAGTGGTTTTGTGGCAAATGGTCAGTGAAGCTTTGCTTCAGAAGAATGTGTATTTATTTTTTCACTCATATAATTCAACGCACATCCTGGTGAGGATAGCCTCACCAGGAAAAGAATCAGCAATGTTGTGGCTGTCTGCAAGACTGGCCAGCAGCCATCTGCTGCTGGATAAAATGTAGAAATTTAGTTCTGTTTCCACTTTGTTCTGGGGAAAAAATATTTAGGTTCTACTCCCTCACTCAGCTGCTGTATGTGTAAAAGCCATAAATCCATAGAAAGATTCTTCTTGTTAAGACTTCCTTCACCTTCTAAAGGTGGTTGAAATTGGGTAGTAATTTCAAATGCTAAAGTGTACGCCCTGTAGAGTAAGAAGTCTGGAATAAATGCACACTTTGCATCAAACTATAATTACAATCAAAATTCCTCCATGTGGAAAACTTCTCGTCTAAATTTACTTTAGCTTACAATGATTAATAAAAAAAAATTTAAAATTTTAAAAAGTGAATTCTTCAATCACCAGTCATAAATATGCTATAATAATGTTACAATAAACAACCACCGTTTTCATGGCAGACTGCATGAGTACAGTAATTTCATGATTATAAGCTGCACCATTTTGACTAAAATTTTGGTCTGAACCCAAAGTGCGGCTTATAATCAGGTGCGGCTTATATATGGACAAAGAATGAAAAGTTGCTGTTTTAGTTTGGAGGACAGGTGTCTGCTGAGAAAGGCAGGAGCCTGTCTTTGAAATGGAGAATGTAAATCCCCTCCCTCCAAATTATTACAATTTTGAAATCAAGGGGCTTTCTGGCAAAGATATGGGAATTAGGAGTAAGAGTTCTTTACTAAGGAAATTAAAATAGAAATACAGAA
>PYHW01009189.1:854797-907501 GCA_013186435.1 Turdus rufiventris | reverse complement strand
CCATATCTTTGCCTGAAAGCCCCTTGATTTCAAAACTATAATAATTTGGAGGGAGGGAGTTTACATTCTCCATTTCAAAGAGAAGCTCCTGCCTTTCTTAGCAGATACCTGTCCTGTAAACCAGGACACCATATTAAAATTGCTTACCTATGCAAATAGAAGTCTACTTTGATTAGTACCCGGCTAAATGATACTTTCAATTATAGCAAGACTCTATTTGAGGCTAACTTTATTTTTGGCTTATTTTACTCTGCACTGTTTTGTTTTCATTTTTCAAAATCCATAGATTTTGCCTAGGCTATCTAAACCAATTTACCTTCTTTTAGCACACCTAGCTTAGAAATCTCTTGGTCTGATAGCATGGTAAGCAACTGAAATGCTTTATCTGGCAATGATGGAAAATCAATTTTAAAAGCAGCAAAGATGAATTAGTCTGCTAGAGAGATCATCGGCTACCTTCTCACATACCCTCATCCAACTCCTGTTTGGAGCCAATGGGAAACTCAAATTGCGTCAGCTACAGAGAGATAAATTTTTCTGTCAAGTAAATCATCAGCTTTTGAATTTGTGCCTAAATATGGACATCATGATGGGAAGAATGTCTGTGATGCTGAAATCAGACCAAAATCTCCCCACAGATAGGAGAAGAAAACTCTCAGTAGTCTTTACAAGATCTAAATTCTAAGACACGATTACTGTCATTAAAACCTTTTGTATTTATATTAATTTTTATGCTATTTTTTCATTAGCTCATAGCTGCCTTCACATTTTTTCTTGATCTATCCCAAACCCACTAGAGCAAATGAAACAAGCAGATATTACCTCAAAAATTTCCATTTCACTTTTTAACATATTTTGTATTACAAAATATTACTCTATTCTGAATTAGTCAGATGTATAGATAGTACTCTCTGATGTCTTGGGGAATAATTTCAGTTTGTTTATTACATTATTGTATTGTTGCACAATTTTTAAACCTGTTCCTGTAAAAATAGTTAATGTGAAGCCACTGTACCAAGCATTACACATTTTCACAACGCACCTATTTCTTTTATAAATAGAAGTAAATCTTCCATTTGTTAGCAAAAATTATGAGTTCTATCCAGAAACTCTGAATTCCAATATGAATTCTAAGTGTTCTCTGTGACACCACAGATCCTTAAATCTACCAAAGCAATTTCTGATAAACCATCTACAATTCACATTCACCTTTGTATTTGTTTGTAGCCAGTGGGCTCTTTTATATGTCATTATTTTTATTTCTTATTGACTGCAGTAGTTTCAATTTGCTCTTCAGAAAACTAATCAAAAGCTAATCACCATGCATCACCTCAGTACTACTTTACTATCTGTCCTTGAATACTTCACCCAGGATTTTCTGGTTTTTTCCATCATTCATCACACTCAGAGTCTCCAGTTTTATTAGCCAGAAATATAAAAACACAATTAGATTATTAACATCTGTTTTAAGACAAGCTTACTTCTATTGCTCAAAATAACAGGTTATTTAAAAAAACCCAAAAACTCAGACTAAGGCCTTGGGCAATGTTATGTCAGAGAAGAATGTTCTGTCTCTGCTCCAAGAGCAGAACATGCCCCTGTGTATACGTACAAATTACTCTGAGATTTATATATATGAGGTTTATACATGCAAAGCTCTAGAAGGTCAACAATATAAAGCAAAAGATCCTGCACCTGGATCAGGGTAATCCCAAGCACAAACACAGGCAGGGTGGAGAATGGATTGTGAGCAGCCCTGAGGAGATCTTGGAGGTGTTGGTGGGCAGGAAGTTCAATATAACCCAGCAATGTGTACTCACAGCCCATAAAGACAAACACCTCCTGGGCTGCAATCAAAGCAGTGTGGCCAGCACTGTGAGGGAGACAAGTCTGCCCCTCTGTTCTGCCCAGACCCACCTGCAGTGCTGCATCCAGCTCTGGAGCACCTGATGCAAGAAAGAAGCAGATCTGTTAGTACAAATCCAGAGGAGGCTATGAAAATGATCACAGGGCTGAAACAAGTCCTCTGTGAAGGGAGGCTGAGACAGTGGGGGCTGTTCAGTGTGGAGAAGGCTGTGGAGAGATCTTATAGTGGCTTCCAGTGCCTAAGGGGGCCTACAAGGGAGCTGGAGAGGGACATTTTACAAGGGCATGTAGTAATAGGACATGGGGGAATGACTTCAAACAAAGAGGGAAGATTTTAGAGAGCTTTAAGGGAGAAAACGTTTTTAAACATCATCCTCAAATTTCTTTTTAATCAAGAAAGCAAGGATAGGTACTAAATGGTAGACCACAGGGGTGGTTCACAAACTGTGTATTTCTTGTCGCACTCTCAGCATTGTGACTATTGTTATAAGTACATGACATATTGCTGGCTTTTCACAACTATTGGGATAAATGCTATGTGTATAATGTTAAAATGGCTTTTCTATATGAATAGAGGGTTTCTTCCTAACAGCAAAAGTTAGACATAAGTTTTTTTAGGGAGAGTATGCTTAAACTACCTGTCTAGTTGAGATAACAGCAGGTAAAGGTGTGATGGGGACCCTGCAGCTAACACGACATCTACCTACACTCACCGGCTGCAAAAAGCCAAAACCACCACCATTATTTTTAAAAGATAATAATAAGAAGATTAAAACCAAGCCAAAAAACACACATGCTCTAAAAAGGCAGAGCCAAAAACTAACCATGCTAAATAGTTCTCAGAAAAAGTTAGACTAGTTAAACTATGCATAAAGAACAATGAATATGCAACAAGTTGATGTATTGTAAAAAGTACTAAAAAAAACGTTCCCAAAGAAACCGGGTGCTCTTGGCAGCTTGCCAAGCACCCAGCTGTTTTAACCCTTTACTTTATCTGTGTCTCCTATTGTCATTTTATCAAACCTTTTAAATTTTACCAAGACAGTGAAACGTTTTTCACACTACTAAGATCTAATTAGAGACAACTGTCTCTGCTTGAATTGAGGTATCAAGGAGACCATATGCCAAAGTCAATAGTACAGATTTTGTTTAAAAATAAAATGAGAGGTAGAGAAATAGAAAGAAATAGAGAAGAGACAGGTGGAGAGAGATTGAGAGAAACACAGATCAACACAATTGTGGATCCAGCTGTGTCCTATTGGTCCTTCTTTACTTAGGGCATATCAGTGGTGGAGAACCTCAGTCCATTCAGAACTTTTTACAATATGTTTTCGCAAACAAAGGAATTAATGATCATTGGCTATAGTGTTCTCTTATTCTACCAGTGAAATTCTTTCCACTCCCTTAATCCTAAATAGTCCACATGCTCAGTCTTTCACTTCATTTGGATCTGTGGGTTGTGAGTTGGTGACCCATAAATTCTGTGTTCTTTGTGTCCATTATCAGTGATATATTCTTCTCCCCTAACTTTGTTAATCTCCCTGTAAGTCTCAGATAAAATTCAGAAAATAGCACCTCCTTTATCTTATCTCAAGTTCCTAATGTGGTGGCTTATCCTACAATCCAGGTTCCAGGAGCACGTGGAGCCTTATTTGGGGGACTTCAGTGGTCAATGGTGGTCACACAATGCAGGCATCTGTCCTATAATGTGGGGTGATATTTTTTTGACTACTGAGATGTATACGAGCAGTTGCTTCTTCACAGAATTTGCCGACTTTGAGTCAACTCTTACTGGTCAGAAAATAAAATGACTAGTTTAAATTAACTGAAAAAAGTCTGTTCCATGATGGTCTGACACATGAAGTACTTCTTTAAAAAGAAAAAATAAGAAAAATATTTTTAAAAACCCAACAAAACAAACAAACAAAAAAAACCCACAAAGAATGAGTCATAAAACAAACAAACACAAATGAAAACAAAGTTAGAAAAGAAATTTAACATAAAGGTATCTTAATTAATCAATTCATAATGTAATGTGCATACCAGATGTGTTACTCAGTGTTTTCTTTAGTTCTAACATTCTTGAAGTAAATGTCTTAGAGGGACCATGGAACTGATGCAGATTACCTCTCTGTTATTACCATCCTCTTACATACTAAGATCTCTCACAGAAATTGTGAAACACCTATTGAAAAAATGCATCTAAAGCAGTATGTTAGAATGTCTGTATCTTAACATAAGTGTGCCTCCAAGTCCAGCAGAAACAGTAATCCATGTAACAAACTTAATACCTTCGTAGTGGGCTTCAGCTCTCACCAATAGTTTACCATATTTTCATTTTTTACATTTAGATATGGAACATGGTTTTCTAGATCACAATGATGTAAACCGTGACCCATTTTTTTCCTTTAATTTTAATATCAAGCTACACTAATAATGATTTAAATTTTTGGTTCTTTCAATTTTTCTTTGCAGATTCCTTTGATTGTTTTGTTTAAAAAAAAAGAAACCCTTTCTTAATTTGTTTATTCTTCTTTTTAATTGACTGATGAAGTAGTCCAAACCCAATTTATTTAATTTCCCACATTTTCTTCAAAAAGACAAGCATCCTAAATGTTTTGAAATACTTATGCTCTTAACTGCCATATACTCATTTCTACTTTGTAATTATTCTTCCCTCAAAACTCCTTTTCCTATTTTTTCTTGTTTCCTAGATCTGTTTCACTGCTTAATATAATTTTCTGACAACCATCTGCTTACTTTAGACAACGCTTCCTTCCTGTGTTCTCTCACTGTGTACATTACCCCCTTGTATCTTCACTTCCTTTCCCATTCTTTAAAGACTACCTGCACAAATTCCAGCTACCATTTAATTCACTAAAAACTCCATGATTTTCATTTAGTTACTTCCCTCAAAATAATTCAAGCAACATCTAAACCGCATGCTGCCCATAAATCCCTTCAGTGCAGCACTTTTAGCTTATTCATGCTATTAACACCATTCAGTCAATAATAGTTTTTAAAAATTAGGAAAACTATTTACTATATTTACTATCTTCTCCATTAAAGATAGAGTCATCAACAAAAGTATTTCTGCTGCATGCATTTTTTTTTTTTTTTCTGTTGCTTGGTGCTGTTGCTGTTTACAAGCTCTTAAGAGCCTTGCTGGAATCCCAGCGCTATACTGTTTACAAACACAGAAGAAAATTACAATCCTGGCTGAAAATGTCTGCAGACTACAGGAATCAACAGATGGAAAGAGCCAGATGAAGTAGTACAGGCAACAAAGATAGTGTCTCATCATCTTATTATGCTGCACATCAGTAATGCAGTAAAGCATCACAGAGGGAAAAAATAAATGCATTCGGCTGAAGAGACATTGTAATCTTGCAAATCTCTGTCCAAATGCAAGAAGCAGGATGGAGAAAGATCTAAGGGCGTTTGAAAAGCCAGCAATGGGATAGTAGCAGCCAATGGAGCATGTAAAGATGGGGAGAAATGCTTCAACTCAAAAACAGATAAAGTAACTGGCAAACTGAAGTATGGTGGTGCGGTCTGCCATTCTAGCAACTGAAACTCAAAAACCTGATGAAAAACTGATGTCATTCTGAATTTCTTCTAGAGGTTTTAAGTGCTAGTTTTATAAGCAATGTAATAATTATATATGCTATTGACACTTCACATTCAGTTGTGGCTTACCAGTTCTTGAAGAATTCAGTTGTACGTAAATTTAATAAATACAGTAATTTCACGAAGACAAGCCGCACGGACTATAAGCCGCATCTCTGGGTGTTGGCAAACATTTCGTTCTTTGTTCTTAAATAAGCTGCACCTGAGTATAAACCGCTCTGTCGTTCACAGCGAGGACCCGCGTGCAACAAAGTTGCCAAATAGTAATGGAATCGCGGCATGGCAGGGGGTTTACTGGCTCAGCTAAGGCTGTGCAGGCTCGGCCTGCTCGGGGCTGCCGATGGGGCCAGGACAGAGCCCGCCCCCCCACTTCCTGGAGGCAGTGGGCAGGGACAGAGCCCTCTCCATTCCCATGGCGGCAACGGGCAGGGACGGAGCCACACCACCACTCCCACAGTGGCGGCGGGCAGGGATGGAGCCACCCCCTCCCGCGGTGGCGGCGGGCAGGGATGGAGCCACCCCCTCCCGCGGTGGCGGCAGGCAGGGATGGAGCCACCCCCGCTCCCGTGGCGGCGGCGGGGGGCAGGGACGGAGCCTGCCTGCTGCTGCCGCGGCAGGCAGGGGCAGGAGTTCCCCGCTTACCCCACGGGCCGAGGCGATGGCAGCACGGGGCCCCCTCGTCTCTCCCTCGGGCTGTGGCAGAGGACGGAAGGAGGAACCTCCCCCGCCTCCCGTGCTGCCTGCAGGGAGCCAGCTCCACCCGTGGCACAACAGAGTAACAATTTGTAACAATCACGAAATGCCGGCTTTTACTGGCAGGTTGCTCGACTCGGCACCTGTGTTTCCACTTCAGGGGTTGGAAATGTCAGAAAATTATTCACATATTAGCCGCCCATGAATGTAAGCCGCATTTCCGGTGTGGGAGCAAAATTTTAGTTAAAATGGTGCGGCTTGTATTCGTGAACTTACTGTACATCATAAAGGCAGAAACAACATTTACAATTAACACTGGGTTCATCACATCCCAGTGCTGCATGTCAGGAAGTCTTAGACAAGTCTTCACACTGCAGCCAGTGTTTACTTTCAGAATGAATTTGCTCTCATGTTTCACACAGTATTTATATGGTTCTCTTGTCCACCCTTTTCCAGTTAGCATTGTTATGTTTCCTGTTTCTTCATGATTTGCTTGTCACACTGTAGCATTTTTTTATTTCAACTTAAACAAAGACATACAATTTCACATGCTAAAGACACCCTGTGATGGGTTGACCTTACCTGGTCACCTTGTGCCCTCTACAGCTACTATTTAATTTCAGTCCTCAGCAAGATAGAGGACAGAAAATATAAGTCCACGGGTCAAGACAAGGACAGGGAGACCAGTCAACAATTACCAAAAGAGGAAAACAGATTCCACTTGGGGAAAATTAATTTAATTTATTGCCAATAAACTCAGAGTGGGATAATGGGAAAATAAAAACTAAATCTTAAAACACCTTCCCTTCCCTCTTCCAGGGTTCAGCTTTGCTCTGATTTTCTTAACTCCTCCACATCAGTGCAGGGCAATAGGGAGCTGCAGTCAGTCGCAGTCAGACATATCATCCCTTGCTGCTCCTTCCTCCTTAGAGGAAGCACTCCTCACACTCTTACTCTGCTCCAGCTTGGGGTTCTTCCCACAAGAGTTCTCTATTAACGTCTCCAATGTGAATCCTTCCCATGGGCTGCAATGCTTCATGCATTACCCTAAGATGGGTTCCTTCAACTGACTGTATTCCTTCAGCAACAGCAATGAGTTCCCTCTGGGGTAATAAGTAAACCTAAACAGCTGCTTCACAAAATTATTCTCTCCAAGGGTCCACAAATTCTTCTAGGAGCCTGGCCCAGCATGGCCATCTCACAGGGTGTTCATGTGCTGCAAGTGGATCTCTGCTCCATTATGAATCTTCTAGAGCTGCCTCACCGTGGCCTCCACCACGGGCTGCAGGGATCTCTGCTCGCACACCTGGAGCATTTCCTCTCCCTCCCTCTGTACTGACCTTGTCTGCAGAGTTGTTTCACTTATTCATCACTTCTGACTGCTGCTTCTGGTGTTCGACTTTCACCTTCTTAAATGTCCCTGAGGTGCTACCACCATCTGATGGCTGAGCCTTGACCCATGGCTAGATAGGATTGGCTTTATCAGACACAAAGGAAGCTTCTAGCAGCTTCTTACAGAAGCTACACCTGTAGCCTTCCTGTTATCAAAACCTTGCCACACAAATCCAGTATGCACACCAAACCATGACTGATTAGGATTATCATGGCTACTCTTGATGCTCAGTAAACTGTGAACTATTTTCCATATAGAGACTTCATGTGTACCTGAAACTCCGAGATGTTTTAGGAATAAATACCTCTCTTAGTCTGTAATTCAGGAAAGAAATTTTCCTTTTGTGAATCCCATTGTCATGATACTGAGGTTCATTTGCTGAACTTTCTGTTTGCAATGCTATGGTCACTCTATTTGTAGCAATTTTTTTCTTTCCCTCCTCATGACCCCCGTATTAGCAACTAGACAGCTTGCTGTGTGCACAGGTCATTGTCCAATAAATTGTATCATATGGTTTGTCAGACAAATCTCCTTTTAAGTGTTTGAACTGGATACACTTTCCTGATATTCTAACAATCAGAAACTATTTCCCTGATGATCTGTTTGGTTTTTAATTTGAGAGGGCCTTGATGCTATTTAATCTTAAAAACTTACAGGGAACTTCTTTCATAATAGGAATGTGTGTGATCTTCCTGAGGCTTCTCCCCAGGGATAATCTTTAGTACAGGTTTGTTAGGTATCTCCATGTCTGAATGGTTTGCTCTGCAATTGATTGCCTGGGATTACTTTGACACCAGTCTGTACCTGATATCCACAGGAATTTGTTGTGTCCCTGACAGAAAAGCTGATCTTGCCTCTCCCCATTTGGAATCACTGAGAAGAACCCTCTAATAGAGTTTGCAGAGATTTCCTTACTCATTATGACGCTCTGCAGGTTTTCCTGTAGGAGGGGTCCTCAGACTCACTTCTTTCTTCTTTTAGTCAAGCCATCTGTAACAATAGCAGAAAGCTGATGAAATAGCTGAGAGTGGGGAATGACTGCTGTTTGTTTAGTTTTCTGGCCTGTTAGAGTATTTCCTGCACAACATTAATCTTATGTTTCCAAGATACGTAACACAGAGCAGCATGGTCATGTAAGCACAAAGATTTTTCCCACAAGATGTTCAGCTGGTATCGGTGTCTTCAAAAGGTCCAGTCTGCATGCTTTCAACTTCTGCTGTGTTTGGTTGGAGATGAAAGAATTCCGCCCCCTTTAATTCTGCTCACTAAAATCAATACTGCAGGAGAATAGGTCTTGAACAAAAATAATTTTGAACCTCACACCATTGTCTGTCAGAACTTGGAAATGGGTATGAGGTGGCCATATAGCAGCTGCAAAATGGAACATATTCATCTGACCAGTAACTGTAAAATGTAGATATTCCACACATCATCCTCAAGAGGTTCCAGGTCATTTAACTCCCAGCACTTTTACCTAAAGTCCACCCCTACCAACCCAGACAAATTAAAATGGATTTTCCAAGCCTCTCTTAACTTCTTGTGGACTGGAATCTAAAATATAATTTACCACTATGCCAATACTGGGAATGTGTTTTCCACCACTTTCCACACTTTGCAGTCCATCTACTAATTTAAGTGCTTTACATGGCCAATCGAATATTGTTTTCAAGTTGTTACCTAAAGAGTAAGTCTTCAGTATAGTTCAAAGAAGAATTACAGATAATATTTCTTTTCTCAATATTTACCCTCCTTTTTCTTGATGTATTTATATGGCCCAAAATGTAGAACATTTTGGAGTATGAAGTAATTTTATTTTGAAGTTGATTTAATTTTTATCATGCTATTTCCTTCCTTCTTTCTAAGATACAGCCTTATCGCAGCCCTTAAAATAGTGGCTGATGCGCAGCTATGGAGAAAAGTGGTTTTAGGCAGACATGCTCTCATGATAAAAATCCATCCTAGTTCTTAAGCCACGTTCATTGTCATATTTCTGAAGTTGAAAGAAAATGGCTAAACCAGATGCAGTTAAAGTCTTGGTCATAAAGTCTATAGCACAGGCCATGAAGAACAGTCTTTCTTGTGCTTTCATATTTTGAAGTAATCATTTTATAGTGTTTACACAGTTATCTGAAGAACTGTCTTAAGGCAGTCATCTCTTGATGCACTACTGCAATAAAGTATGTGTTTAGTTTATGAAGCAATACTCTTTGTTAGGTTTAGCAGTGTCACACAATTTAAACACAGTGAACTCACCAGGTGCAGTTTGGAGGGAATCTTCTCATGAAAATGGAAGCTGTTTCCTGATTACTAAGAAGTGCCTAAAGCTTCCCTCTGTAACGTGGAGTATGTGCAGCACACTGACATGTCTACTGAGAAAATATCTGAGCCAGTTGGAGGCATGTCCTCACTCGCAAAGGTCAGCCAATGTGAAGTGTAACAGCTATTATTTTGGGCTTTCAAAGACTGGGAAGTCTGTACTCTGTTTTTTCCCTTCTCTCCCTAGAGAAAGGATAAATACCAAATGGGCCCAGCTGAGATCTGTAAACTTAACAGCTAGAGATGGGGAATAAACCATCTCAGATCAGCAGTCACCACGGAATTTTGCTTTAAGATTAATATAGGGGCACCTCTTCATGTCAGCCTGTTTTTCTTTCTCTTTTTCCCCATAGGAATATTCAGCTATGGGATTGTATGTGGCCTCTTGCCCTGCATTTAATATCCTCATTCTGTCAATTTTGGTGTTTTTTTTTAATCAGAAAAGCAATTTTAAATTCCTTCTATATCTCCATTTCAGTCTTGTTTGTAGATTTGTGGCCATGACACAGAGTGAACACATCTCATACCACAGTCAAGCCCAGAGTCTGCCCTCAGTCTGGATCTGTGTTTACTGTGATTGCTCTCAAGATTCTATTCACACCAGAACACATCGTGTTGTACTTAATTCTACAACTTTTTGAGCCTTTGAGTGTTCCTAGCATTAGACAAATCTTGAATAGGGGCTGAGTTTCATTACCCTCGTAACTCTTGGAGTAGTAATTTGTTATGGAGACACTATTTTAGCTGTAAACTAGACACTGTTTCTATGTAAACTCAGGTATATCTGTCTAATGCAAAACCAGGTTTGCAAGTAAGGTAGAGTTTTTTTGTGCTTTTCCAAATGGATACACAAGTCACATGCAGAATTTTCATTTCTGTGTCATTATTTGTCAAATTTTCCAATAAAATTAATCAGAAATTAAGATTTAGCTGCGTAAACTAGACCTCCAAGACCCAATAAAGTACTCTAAACTGAAAATCAAGCTATTATACAAGGTAAGCAACACATTCAGTTGGAAAGAATAAATACACCCATTATTTTAGGCTGCAATCTGTAATTCAATTTAGCTGTGTCCACAATACTCTAAATTTGAGACTGACTTGCAGCACAGCTTTGTTTTATGCTATATCTTTGCAAGTATTTTAATAAAGTGTCTTCTTAACATCTGCTGTTCTAACTCATCTCTTTGGCATTGGTGAGATGAAGCTGAAGAAAACATGTTTCAAGGAAGGATTTTACTGAAGAGAAAAAAAAATATATGATTCAGACTATAATGGAAATGTTCTTCCTGCATTTTCTCCTTGAAACTTGTAATTCATTTTAACTAATAAAATTCTTGTATGATGTGAAAACTGTTGTAGTCCTAGTAAAATTATGTCTAGACTTCATATTATACCTATGTATCAATGTTGTGTTGGGCAGGGACCTAACTAAGTACTCTAGCTCTTGAAGATAAGTTTTCAAACAGAATTCCACAAGGATAGAGGTAAGCAATTGCTATTTGCATGTGACATGGGATTCTACCTCATGGCACCAAGCTGAAATTTTATTCAGTTTAGGCTTTGCCACATAGATCACTCAATGACTTTGATCTGTAAGCCATTGCAAAAAAGACATTTCTTCTGGAATTGTTATCATGTGAGGAAGCAGAGGTTATTGCTGTTAGCGGATACAGCATCCAATGGAGTAGTAAAGAAAGACAGCTGTGGATTTCCAAATCTCTCACAACCATCTCTGAAAACTATGATATGCTGAGGGAAAAGGCATGTGCTTTTCAAAGGCACAAAGACTCTCATTCTGCAGCAGTGAAAAAATTTCTGCCTACTTAGTGTTAGATAGTCATTATAAAGCTAAATACTCATAATAGCTTCATAAAACAATTACACTGTGTTATTGCTACCAAGTGACTTCAAGGATTTCAAAGAAGAAGAATGAAAAAAAAACTTACTCAAATGCAAGCTCAATCACTTTTTATAACAAAAAGCACCATGCAATTTATATTAATATGTATTTTTATCTGTCATTCCTTCAGCTTGATGGCTGTCAGAATACTACATTTTTAGTAGACTTGCAATTGCTGGAGAACTTAAATACACCCTATGATTATATGCTGCAGGGCCGACAGCTGAAATGTCAAATGGTCAGTGCAATGCTCCTGGCAACACTCTTCTCCCTTTGTGACAGAAATTCAGGTGCTTTTCTTTAGCTGCAATTAGCATTTGATGTTTGGAATAGGCTTTGGGTTCTCTTTCCTTCCCTCTCTTATTTTTTTTCTCTCTTTTCAGGCCTACTGAGACAGTCATAAAACTGCATAAATTATCTTTTCAGCCAGGTCAGAAAACAGGTTTCCTACCACATTATACAATGTTATGAAATTGTTAATCCTTTTTCTATTGACAGAGATTATGGTCCACTTTTCAAATTCACAATTTTATAAAGATATCTAGGAAATCTAGGCAGTTTATAAATATGAAAGACCGACATTAATATTTGATCACTTATCAGAGCACCATTATACTTACAATAATGGCATGACTAAAAATAAAATCTTGCAGGATCTTATTACCCCAGATTAAGTATATTTTATAGCTATAGATTAGAGATATAATGAAAATGCTAGCTGTTTTCTACTTACATTTCTGCATGTTACTACCCAGAATATCTACAGAGAAAAAAAATATAAGTAAAAGGAGGACCAGTAGATGGCAAAATAAACGCCTGTGGTATCTGTATCTTTGTATGTAATGATATTGCATGGACCCTTGTATCTGAAGAAATAAACAATCTTTATTTGATTTGCAGCTTAATTCCTTGGAGATATGTGAATTTCCTTCTGGTGTAGCAGCAGCTGGCATGGCACTTCAGGGTGATCAGGCAAATGCCATCTGCAGTTCTCCTGGACAGCCTATTTTGTACTGCAGTGGGGTCCAGAACCATGCACAGAGATGTTAGAGCTGTTCCATTGCCATGTGGATGGCACTAATGAACTCTAGAAATCCCACTCACAATCTTGTGCACATTCTTGGAATTTCTGTGTGCCATATCAACTGAATAAAACCTGAATGATATCAATTACATATCTAATTCTGTAAGAGTCACCTAATCAGATTAGACAAATATATCTAATCAGAAACTCAGCAGTGTTTTACTGTTTGCTGGTCTGACAGCAGGTCTAGAATATTTTAGTGCTCTAAGAGAACCTGCATGTGGTAACTAATCATTTCCTAAGTCTAGGAAAAACACAATAAATTTAATACTATTTTGATTTCTTTGCCACATCCATTCTCACGTTATTTTTAGTGGAAAAGCTAACATTAAAAAAAGAAACAATGCCACATAGAGAGTGAGTGTTTGAAATACAGTTGTCAGCTGTAAAGCAGAGACTAACATTAACTGTGAGTTTTAAGATGTGATCAGACACTAACAGGCAAAAAGATGTGGACAATAAACACAATCTTCTATAGTTCTATGTGTCCCAGTTTCAACCAACCAGTTGGTTTTAATTAGAGATTGGACAGTGACATGGATTCAGTGGAGCACTGGTCTGATTTAGCATGATGTTTCCCACATTAATTTATCTGGCTTACTGAAAGGCTGAGAATAAAAATTGAAATAGTTCCTGAGGAGCTGTATAAAAACAAACACAATTATGCATGACATGAAAAATCAGGGCCCCTTCTAACATTTCAAAAATAATTGCTTTGGAGTAAATTTTTTCTTATAAAATGGGGTTCCTGTATAGAATAACAGAGAATTAGAATTCCAATTGACTAATAGCAATGGTCTAGCAATGGTCTAGCATAGGCACTGGATTGGCAAGAGCCATTTTTTGTTTAAAATCCCTGCTGAAATTCATGTCAGTTTGAATAGGGAGTACTGCAGAGTCAGTAATAATACTTCCACTATATTGTCTTTTAGCTATACCATGCACGTAATTGTGAATCCTAGATGTACCAGATGTTCTTAATTCTAGTCCATATTCAAAGCTGCAAGTAAATAGTCAATCAAGCAAAGGTGAAAGACCAATAGGTATTTGTGTCATATGTCACATATCCTGTGCTGACATTTTCATTGTATGATTAACAGAATTCCTGAATATACTCTTTCTGTGAACAAACTATAAATTAAGATCAAATAAAATCTTACCAGTGGTTAAAAACCAGTATCCAAAAACCCTACAACAATCTGACTCCCAGACCTTTCCACACAAAGGTCTTCTGCTGCCTATGGTTTGCATCAGCAGCTTGGTGTATAACAACAGGTTTAGGAGGGAGATATCGAAGTCTTATTTTCTGCAAAAGCCAAGACTGTCCCCTCACAGCCACTGAGGAAATCTTTATCAACATAAAGATATTTAAAGGCAAAAGATTAATCAATCGTACCATTCCTTTGAGTAGTTTCATAACTGTAATTTCTTTGCATTCCCTGGAAATGAAACTCAAATTCATATCCAAGTACAGTAATTTCATGATTACAAGTCGCACTGATTATAAGCCGCATCTCCGGGTGTCAGCAACATTTCATTCTTTGTCCATACACAAGCCGCACCTAATTATAAGCCACGCTGTCATTCGCAGCGAGGACCCGCATGCAACAAAGTTGCCGCTTAGTAACAGAATTGCGGGATGGCAGGGTTTACTGGCTCGGCTCGGGCTGTGCGGGCTTGGGCCTGCCGACAGCGCCAGGTGGCCCAGCTCGGCGCTGCCGCTTGGCAGGGCTGCTCGGGGCCAGCTGCCGCTGCCACCGGGCTTGCTCACCCTGACCCAGCACTGCCCAGTGGTGGCAGGTGGGGATGGAGCCCGCTGGCACCTGCGACGGCAGCAGCAGGCGGGGATGGAGCCTGCTTGCTCCTGTGGCGGCAGGCGTGGGTGGAAGCCCCCCGCCTCCCCCCCGAGCTGCAGGGATGGCAGCACAGAACCCCCCACCTCTCCCCCGGGTTGCGCTGCCTGAAGGAGGGAGCCCCCACACCTCCCTCCTCCACTGCTGCTGGCACAGAGCCCGCTTCCCACCCACTGTGCAACAGAGTAACCAATGTGTAACAATTGCGCAATCCCGGGTTTTACTGGCAGGTTCTCGGCTCGGCACCCCAGCTGGCACTTCCGGGGTTGGAAATTTCCAAACTTTTTTCATATATTAGCCGCTCCTGAGTGTAGGCCACATTGCCGGGGTGGGAGCAAAATTTTAGTCGAAATGGTGTGGCTTACAATCATGAAATTACTGTACTTTCTCGCATAAAAGCACGTGATGTGGCTGCACTTGGTGCACTGCATGGTTTTAAAAATAAGGGCAGAATATTGAGTAAAGCACACACTCAACTGCAGTTTTAGGTAGACATGCCAGTGCCTTCACTGCCATTCCAGGGTAATACAATGCTATGGAAATGCCTTTTCTCCTTTTTGGTTTGGATTGGATTTTAAGTCTACAATTCAGAAATTTTCTTGCAACAGGTAAAAGGAAGCACAAAATATTGTAACTGCAGCTTCTCTTATGTAAAGCATGGAAGAAAGCAACACAAAAGTAGGCATACTTCCAAACTCTCTTTTCTGATATAATCTGCAGAGGAATTCAAATGAAAAGTAATAACTGAGTTTGGTTGTTTAGGTCTCCATCTTACACTTTAACTCATTTCTGAATGAGACAAATTTTCATGTGGCTGCACTGAGAGAAATGTCTAAAAATCCCATAAATTTCCAGTTATTTTAATATGGGTTTAAAACATGTACCAAGAACTTGACAGTGTGGACAGACCATTGCATAAAACAAATGCACAGTATACTAGACAATTGCTTTATATGCTTCTCTTGCTCACCATTGTGATGCCTCAGCACAGTGAAAACAATTGGCCTTATAACGTAGCAAGACCATTTGAAAATTAGCTGGGTATTGACTTCCGTTCCTCAGAGTGATTCTGGCTACAAGCCTGCAAGTAAGGAGTCTCTTCTGATGCAGAGAAATATTTATACATTCCACTGAACAATAAAACAAATTCCATTTTTTATTTTTTGGTATGGCAATAGCTATTGTAACTCCAAGTAGAATTCTCTTGTCTTAGGAGTTCCAATTAATAAAATCCAGGAAACCCCTGTAAAAAAATTAGCATTTCCTGCAATCTTCAAACTGTTACTCAATCCAAGTTTATACATTCCAGTATATTGCTCTTTAAACCTGGGTACCTGGATAGAACTACTCTCCTGCTCAGCAGCACGGTATCTTTGTACAAGTATCTAGAAGGTGTCTAGGAAGTCCTGGAGGTGGGCACGAGTGTGGGAAACGTCAGTGAGAGTTTTATCAGGTTGAACTAGTGGAAGTCAGAGTAAAAAAAAGAGCTGGAAAAGCTTGAGGGAGCCTCTGGGTCCTCAGAATGGGGATAAGAGACAGCACAATATCAGAATGTCTGCCTAGAGGATGGGGAAGAGCAGAAATGATTGCAGCAGAATTTCAGAAAGAAGTGGGCTGTCAGGAATGTCAGAGAATGATACACATATCACTCAGTGTTCAGTATCACTCACCTGTGCCTAAGTCTGTCCTGAGGTAGCACATGACTTCAAGCAAGTACAAGCAATGATGCAGAAAAAAAATGTTGGTGTGTAAGACATTTCCAAAGTTGTTTTCCTAACTTATTTTTTGTTCATAATGGAAGTAAACATAATCTGGCAAGTGAGCATAGAAGCTCCTAGATTTTAAAACTGAGGCTAAAGGAAAATGAAGCCGTATGCAAAAATGAAGACAATGAAGTAATGAAAAATATCTTTGTTTATAAAAGCCAACTCTCCCGCTAGCAACCTAAACAAGAGTTCGTACAACTCAGCAGGTATTCACAGTTACATGATATTTTTCTCTTAAGTTACAGGCTTGACCCAAGAGACAGGTTTTGCCAATGGGAAAGCAATGGAACAGATTCCCTAGATGTTAACAATATTGGTTTCAGGCCCACTATATTGTGTTATTTTTCTGGGAATTCACTGTCAGCAAAGAATGAAGAAGAAATAATGACCAAAAAAGTTTTATTTCTCTGTTGATTTAACTGGAGATGTATTCAGATTTTCATAGCAGAACTGGAAAGAAACAAATCCATGGAGTTCATCAATCAATATAAAACCCACTAATGTCACTGATTATTAAAGTTGTCTAAGAAACTGGCCTGAGACCACCTAGAAGTGACAAAAAAATTTGACTTGCTAAAAACACTGATTACATTCTAACACTAGTGATAATAGTAATTTTCCTCAATTTATTTAGTGGATTGCTGTTCCCTAATTCTCAGCTTCATTGACATCTTTATTTTAAATCTCATTATGTGTTATTGTATCTCATGTAGTATATCTATGTTTAGAAACAGCTAAAATAAATTATACTTCCATTTTAAAAAGTAAAACTGAAAAAACAGTTGACCAGCATTCACTACTAAGTCTTGCAATTGTACTTACTTTTATTAATAACAATGTTCCTGCTCAGGTTAAAAGATGTTGTCCTTCTGACAGATGAAAATCCTCCTGCTGCACAGTCCTCATCCTGGGCTTTTCCTCATTGGCTGGTTTCATTTGTTTGGTTGGTGTTTTTCTGGTTTACAGGGCATCCAGGCTCTGAAGCTTCCCTGAGCCCAGAAAAAAAAAGGCATTACTGTTTTTCCCAGCAGAGTTGCAAGTGTGCCTTCACAGAATGGGGACTCCACCACCCTCCTCACTGGAACACACCCTTTTTCATACAGTCCACAATGTCAGCAGTTTGTACTTCGAACTTAATAAACAGGGCCATAAGGTAGCTATATGGCACACTTCATTTAGGCTTCTAAAACAAATTTAATTTCCCATTAATTTGTGTTTAAAAAACTCCTAATGGTAACGCATTTCTCTGCTTTCTTACCCTACCAGGCTAAAAAGAAATATTGGGTGTGGGGGAGTGGAAGGGAGGGGGAGTGTTGCGAGGAAGCATAAAAACCCCAGAAGAAGGATTTGTGGTGGGTATTGTGAAAAAAGCATTTCACTGTCCTGGTAAAATTTAAAAGGTTTAATAAAAAGACAATAGGAGACACACATAAAGCAAAGGGTAAAAAAGGCTGAGTGCTTCGGGAACGCCCCTTTAAATTTTTTGCAATACATCAACCTGTTGCATATTCATGATCCTTCACGCATAAGCAAACATTTTCTGAGAACTGTTTAGCATGGTCACTCCTTGGGTCCCCCTTTTTAGAGCATGCATGTTTCTTGGCTTGCAGTTTTAATCCTCTTCTTATCAACTTTTAATTTGGGTGGTGGTCCCGGCCTTTTGCAGCCGGTGAGTGTTGATAATTGTCATGCCAGCTACAGGGTCCCCATCGCACATTCACGGGCTGATATCTCAACTAGGGGGGTAGTTTAAGCACACTATCTCTAAAAAACTTATGTCTAACTTTTGCTATTAGAAGAAAAGAAAAAAAACCTATATTCATGAAGAAAAGCTAGTTTAACATTATACATATAGCATTTATCCCAATATTTGGAAAAAGCCAACAATATGTCATGTACTTACAACACTATGCCTATGGCATCTCCCCAAAACTCTATGTCTCTCCTGTCTCTCCCCATCTTTCTCTCTGCCTCCCTCCTGACTCCTCACACACCCCACACACCGCCCAATCTCTTATTCTTTAAATCTCCATCTGTCAGTAGAGGAACTTCTGCACAGTTACATCATATAACATTTCCATCTTTTTCTGATTATATGGCTTTATGATTGATATAAATAACAGTTTTGTCAGTTCATAGTAGATTTGGACATTGAAGTACTTAGTAACACTTCTGTCACAAGATCAGTTAGAAACTCCTGACAGACTTCTTGAACTATTACAGGTTTAAGGTAAAGGAAGAGGATGGAACCATTATTCATCTCTGAGCTGAGGGAGAGACAAGGAGAGACCTCAGGTTTTCTAACACCAAGAAATACAACAAAAATATTGCAATAGACTCAATCCAAAGGAACGGAACTGGGCACAATCACTATTGGCACAATGGCTGTCCTCAGGCTTGGCACCTGCACAGTTTCTCTTGGGAGTCAAAACGCTCTCTCCTTTATTCAGGATGGTATTTTCATGACAAAGATATCTGGCAAAAGACAGAGTGCTTTGTTTTTTTTATTTTCTGTTAAATCTAGCTAAACTAGAAACAGCCTGGCTGTTCTTTAGCTTCTGATCTGTTTTTTTGGTAGCTAAATCCTAGATTTATGATTTCTTCTGATTAAAATTGCCCTCTGGTTTTTATCAGCAATATCTAGCACCATGTATCAAGGACTGAAAAGTTTTACAATATTATAAGAAGGGGGTTGAAAAAAAGGATTGCTTCCTTGTTTCAAGTTACTCCACAAACTACAGAGGCAAATATAAATAGCATATTGCATATTCTTTCATTTAATACTTGTATTCTTCACTGAGATGCTGCTTCCAGCCCTTACAGTTAATTTCAAAAGCATGTTTAATTACACCTTCCATCATTCCAACTGATGCTGTGTTATTTCTGCCAGTGTCCTCCCAGAAATAAAACTGAGTGTTAAAACAGCAACACAAAGCACCCTAGTATATTATTCTCAGAAAAAAAAACCAAAGAGGAGTCAGAATCCTGCATTACAAGGTTATTGCATACGGAGAACTCAAGCAAACTTGCTTTCTCTGTTCTTCTTCCAGAAAGCAATTTTTAAATGCAAATGAGAGATTTATGGTATATTTCTCTCAGCTCATTGTGAATATTGGTTCAGGAAGCACTCAGTCAATCGTTCTATCAGTTCTGTTCCTTAATAGATCACATATCAATACAAATTTGGTCAGAATTGAACAGAGCAAAATCAATCTGTCCCTTGGAGGAGGTGCCATCTCTCCTGGTTCCCAGACTGCTTCTTATTGGCAGCACCTACAGCAAGAAGTGAAGCTGGAAGTTCAGTATTGAAGACATCCCAAATGAAAATTCCACTTACATTATCTTTTTCCTAACTTTCTACCTTCTCAGTGCACCTGCATCAGGAGTAGTATAGCCTTGCTTAAGTATTGTACCTGGCAGGGTCTTAGTGGATTTTGAGGAGTCTGTCACAGTGGAAAGCTCAGTCATCCTCTATGTCCACAGGCTTCCCTTCCTCTCTTTGTGTCTGACAAAGTGTTCTCCACATGACAGGCTCTGGCACTTCTTGTTTCTCTCAGATTCTAGGCTGATGGGATGTGAAATCACATTTTGGAGCATCTGTACATAAAGTCTCTGGAAAGCAAGTAATTCATCTTGATAGCTCTGTATGTGTTAGTAGATCCTGTACATGTTCGTATGTAATATTTCTGCCATAGCTATCAACACCAGACTCTCTTTTGACTTCTGACTGTTCATAGTTGCTCAATTTTCCTCTCAACATAAGGCCTGAAATTAATCAGACACCTAATCATTCCTAAAGACACTATTCTACTCAGACACAAAACATTGCATGTTCCTAAAAATAACTTTCCATCCAGATATTTCTGCTCACATTGAAACATACCTACAGTCCTCAGATAGGATGAGGAAAACTCTTGGGAAATGCAACTTATGATAAATCGGAATTCAGCTCCAAATTCTTGGCAATCATTTTTGACAGCATAATTGAATCCAGCTGTTCCAGTGTGAGAGACTGGAAAGAATTCCGGCTTGAAGTATTTCAGGTGTGAAGGGAGGGTCAGGTCAGGCCTTGCTCTGGTGGGGTGGTGAACTGCTCCATACACCCCACTCCAGCCCAGGAGTGTATCCCAGCTCCGTCAGCCACTGGCACAAGACAATCCAACTTCTGAAGCCCCTCATCCAGCTCCTAAGCGGCCACCAGACCTGAAATCCCACTTCAGTAAAGGACCCAGGAAACCCAAAGGGTATTTAACCTGAAACACTAGGCAAGCATGTGTCTTGACTCTACTTGCTCTTGTAATTTCTGTCAGCTGAACCCTGCTGGAACTAGGAGTAATAGTTACATTTTTTCTTTTCTCTATCTCTTCTGTCTTTCTCTTTTCCTTTTTTCTAATTCCCTCTTACCAGGATTTTGCATAATTTAAAATCAGAGAGCTTTAGAGTTTGTTAAGCTAAATAAGTTATTTTTCTGAGAAGTGTCTTATGTTATTACTCAAAACCTTTTGCCAAAGTTCTTTGATCTTCTACAGTTGCCAGTATTTTCCTTGTTGTTTTCTTGACTTCTTCAAGATATCTTGTTGGTATTTCTCTCCCATGTGTTTGACTCAGAGTATGTGAAAAACCACGAGCCCTTTTAAGCAAGGGTTTTGGGGCCTTACATCCAGCTGTTGGTGGAACAGAACACAGCCAGAATCTAATGAATGGAAGATTATTCCATGTGCATGCCCTAGTGAAGATGTAGGACACAGTGCTTGGAACTGAAGGGTTAACAGATCACAGAAATTGTCATGGAGCAAGGAAAAGTCATATATACTCAAACCATGAAACAGGAAATTAATCTAAGCCATCTATAAAAGTGCAACACCCTAGAAAGAGATTTATTAGAGTACTTGGCTACAGCTTTACTCTGTCATCCCTCATAAGCTCCAAGACAGAATTTACAGACAACAAAATTAATTTTGTGCTAATGCCTAACCACCACATAAATTTAATTTTCACTGATCACAAGAGAATTTCATAATCCTTAAAGCCACATAAAGAAAAGATTTAAGATGTATCCCATCACCTATAATTTTGCCCTCTACCTGAAGCAGAGATATAATCTTTTTGGGTTGAAATTAACAGGAACTAAATCACATTGTAAATTTTTTTGTTTCTTTAGAATAAAAATGACAACATATAAAATTCTTTGTAGCCAACAAGAAAATCAGTGTGAAAATCTGAGACAATTTCATTTAAAATCCAGAAATTTTAAAATGTTAGGTTTGTTCAATAATCATAAAATAATAAGTTATTTATATCATATATAGATCCAAACTAAGAAAAGCATTTGATATTTGGAGTTCAGTCATGCAGTATTTGATAATAAAATAATATTTATTTTAGTGAATAAATTCAACTGGTCTGAAAAGACTACTTGCATAAGCAAGAAGCAATTATTCTAAATATAAATGCTGTGAAAACAAATATTTATTAATTACCCAACAAAAAAGAAGAGGAAGGATATTGTTGCAAACACTGCAAAATTAGGTTCATCTCTAATGAACATTCTTGTAGAAGGAAACTAGGGGTCATTGCATGACTCAGCAATGAGGATTCCCATGCTGTCAGCAGTCACTAAAATGGTCTTGTTGCTTTTAAAGTTCATAAGCTATTTAAAATCACTGTTTCTTAAGAATGTCAGTATTTTCAGCTATTTCAAAAGCTAATATTGAATCATTAGCACCATTCTCTAGAATAAAAGTCCATTTAGGGTTGAAACAAAAGCTCTTTTTATTAGCATACCCATGTTTCTAAGGATGGGACTTAACAGGAAGAGTGAAGGCTGGTGGTTCCATTGTTTAATGGCTAAAGTTGCAGCAATTGACAAAAACAACAGGACTAATTCTTGATGGGTTTTAAGAATTGTATGGGTTTAGATGTTTTTATGTCAAAAATTTTAAAATGCACACAAAAAAAAGGGAATCGAAACAACAATAGGAAAATCCTTATAATTTTGCATTGCTGCTGTCCTAAAAACCACTAGAATTTCCTACCAAGCAGCAGAAGAAATTGTCAGGTAATCATCAGCCAAGCTGTAACAGATCCAGTAGATTTTTAAAGAAGACCACATAAAAACTGTAGCAGCCAATGCAGCTATGGGAATAAAACCTAAAGCATTAATTTGCAGCAGTATTACATCAGAAACTGACAGCTTCTGAAGGTGTGGTACAGACCACACTTGGTTTTCAGAGTGGAAACAAATAATAATTTTCTGGAAGAAATACTGTGTGTGATGCCAGTTGTGAATCCCTACTCATATTAAGATGGAGACAGAGTTTTCCCTGAAACTGGTCTTCAGGGACAATAGTTTTCTGCCCTATTGAGTGAGAACCCTCACAGATGGGTATTTCATCTCTGAAATGTGCATTCTTTTATGAATAGTCACAAAAATTACTAGCAGTTTTCCAAAGATTCTAAAGATACTTGAGTTGGTGATGATCACTGTACTCCAACCAGAATAATGTAACACACATCTTAACAAGAGATTTTTACTATAAGTCCTCTATGAAACTATTGACAAAGTGAGTAAGAAAGAACTTACCAGTCTAAAAATAATATTGCACCAATGCTACTGACAGTTTTTAAGGAAGAGAAAGGACATGGCTGTCTCCAATAAGAGTCCAGCAGCTCTGAGTACAATTCCTCTAAAGGGACTGGATTAGTCTGGAGACAATATTTACATATGAAACAGACTTGTTTCTGAAGGCAAGAGGAAGATTCTCTCTGGGAAGTTATTAGTACCTAGAACTTTGGAGTACAAGTAATCTTACCATTTATATGTCAGATGATTTCTAAAATCCACTATTTTAGTTCCATCTGCATTCGCTTCCAAGAGAGAACCACTCGACAATGTTCACCTAACCACTACTGCACGATGGGAAGAATCAGTTCCTGAAGAAACTGTCTCTGTTTTTTAACAATAAAGGAAGTCTTAAAAATAGCTTTCATCACATTTTCAGATGTCAAAAATTAGACAGTGAGCCCATTTTTGGCAAATATACATAGAATCATAGAATCACAGAATCATTTCAGTTGAAAAACACTTCTAAGGTCGTTGAATGTAACCATTAACCTAGTATTGTCAAGTCCACCATTTAAACCATGTCTCTAAAATAACATAGAACATTGACCCAGTTTGAGGGCAAACAAACTGGAGGATTAAAAAAATGTAATGTTTTATCATATTAATATCAGAAAATATTCTCCAGATCTATGCAAGCATTGAAACAAAAAAGACAATATTGCAAATTCTTCATCTTAAAATGAAGAAATTCCTGTAATTTCAGTCCAGATTTCCTGCTTATCTGCTTGAAAATGTCTCAACTTCTGCTACAGCATATCATTCTAGGGCAGTCCAGATTCTAACTACCCAAAGATTAAATTATAGTTCCAGGCAAAAACTCAGTATGTACAGTTTCTATCTCATTTCATCTTCTATAAATTTACACAGCTAGAAACATAGCATCAGGTAAGATCTCTGCTCTTATTTAATAAGACATTGCAGGTCTCTTACTGGAGGACAAGCAATTAAATATCTTTTTCTATCCCTGACACATGAAGCACCTGGGGAAAGCTGCAAATAATTTTTATCCTGAGTGTTCAAATATGGAGTTATTCATACAGAGCTTTTTTTAATGGTTAACAGAATATGTTGTATCATTTCAAGAACTTACCACATTGTTTATTTTGGATCAGAGTTTCAGTCACATTGTGCTAAAATCATGTTGGTTTGCTCAAGGTCTGGTATTGTTTAGCTACTTTCACTTCCAAGTTAATTAACTTGAACAAAAAGAAACACACCCAAACCATTGAAAAATTTCCAATAAAACATTGGTAAATTCTGATACTGAGGAAAAAAAGGTGCTCAGAATCTATGGAACTACAGATGGAGGAAACAAGCAATAAGGAAAAATACCCATCCATATCAAGTTATGATCTAGCTGACACTAAATTATATCTTCTTACTAATAGTAATGGTAATACTTCAACAAGATTCATAAACATAGAAAGATAACAGAAGGTAAACTTCACTGCTCCTACTTTTAACCATTTAAATATTGTACTCCTGGCTGTAATCAGCAGTTAAGCTCCCTTTAGAGTTGGTGGGAAAAAAGAAAGTACAAGAAAGCTACTGCAGGTGATCTAAGAAAAGTAGATTGGGTATGGCTATGGGGGAACTTCATTTCACTGACTTTCCAATGAGCCTTGACAAATGGCTTAGATTAGACAGATAACTTAAATGCAGAAGACACATCTTAGCAAAAATTGCAATTGCATGACTTATTAAGGAATCCTCTCCACTACAGAATTTGAAGGTCTGGACTGTTTAGAAATGTGAGAGTAATTAGTATTAAAAATTCTGCATGTAATATGCAATGCATAGGCACTAGATTTCATCCAAGGACTCAGCTAATTTATTCATGTCTGCCTTTCAGATTTTATGTCCCTTTACAGCCTTCAAAAGAATATATTTCTGTTCCACTTCGCTGCATATGAGAAACCTGTTGTCAGATAATTTTATGTTGCCAGATAAAAACTAATCTAAACAAGATTTTATAACAATTAAATAATGCACATTCTAGACATATTGTTTCTTTAGAGGTAAAGAACTACCTAAACTGTTTAATGGAACAAGGGCTTTAAAAAGCTAAACATCTTTTGTCATATTGGGAAAATAAGAAAAAAATTATCTGTCTCAATAAAAAATAAAGCCAGGGAAATTTCGTTGAACTGATTTTATCTCTTTCGAGAGATATTCTAAGAACTAAATTTAGGAAAACCATTGTTATATTCCAAGAACCTAAAAAAAACTTGCACAGTCCTGTATATAAGGAGCATTAGATGTAAATATGAATCTCAATGGTCTGAGAAAGCGAATTTTACCACACTTCAAGGCATACTCTGAGCCAACTCCTACACTTTGAGCTGACTTCTATACATTGTTTTAAATCCAACCATCTTTTATGTAATACTCTTCAGTGACTTTTATTTAAACAAAAAAGGACTAAACCTTGACCCTCCATTTGTCTGAGATAACCATAATCCTTGTAAGTGTTAGAGCTGGGATAAAGAGCTGTGGTTTCAGAGATATCGTACAATGCATTGTCAGGAAAAGGCGTGGATAGCTTGCATACGAAATTTCCTGAAAACTATGTTTACAAGGAATTTGCTTTGTTATAAAGCGCTGAAAGCCTTTCCACATCTTACTAAACACTCTTCTCATGAGACTATACATCTCTTAATATTTTTAATTCCTCTAGCAAAATATAGTATATGGTTTTTCCTCAAGTATTTCTGTTCTAGATAGAAGTTAATCTTGTATGAAAATTTCCATGGCCTTTCATAGATGGGAAAATAAATCTATTAATTATTATAGCATCTGCTTTTATGCTGACCTCTGTTACAGGAAATAGAGCACAAATGACCCAATAAGGCTGATGATAAAAAATATAAATAACATCTTGCCTTCTTGCTATTGTGTTGGCTTTTCTACATTTCTGGACATCCTGTATCACAATATAACTCATAATGTCGTGTACAGAAAGACATTGGAGAAAAATTGTGTGGTGTTAGGCAAGTTGCTGAAAAAAGAAGCTGCTAAGCCGCATCTAAAAACTAGTTTTAGAAAACTACTTCATTAGCTTATTCTTATAAGCAAATAGTACACTAAATAGTAAATATTCTTTAGAAATATAATGAAACTCCTCTCACTATATGTAACTGTATATGTATTTGAGTCATTAAAAATACATATTAGGCTTATAACCCTAATTATGAGCATTGTATTTCAATAGTAGAAGTACTTCTAATTCAAATCGTTCACCTACTTTAAAAAACCATAACATAATACTGTTAAAGTTATCATAGATACTCTTTTATGTTACTTGTGTCACAGCATTTCACCCCCATCTCAAGGAGAAAAAAAATTCAACAGAGACAAAATCATGTATTATTCATCAATTAATGACTGTGTATCTTAAAAATCTTTTTTGATGTAGTCAAGTATTCAAAGTAGTATCTGGGTTTTTTTTTCAATATGGTATTTCTAAACAGGAGGTGTATATCTCTTGAAAATGACAGAATTTATCCTTGTTTTCCACAACAGTGTCTAGAAAGTTACAATACTTTTTTCATTAATCTACCAATTTTTTTTGGCAACCTTGAACAGTGTTCATCCAGTTGGCAAAGAATTCCATTACATTTACCACAATTTTCTGTCTTTAACTGGGATTTTTATAAAGACAACAAAATTCTTCCCCTTTCAATGTCTAATGCAAAGTCAATTTTAGAGCAAAACCAAAAATTCTATTACCTTTTTAATTATAAATGAGACTAATTATTTGTATTCTGTGAAAAAAAGTACCGGCAAGGAGAGGCAAGGAGAAGCAAGGGGAGGCAAGGGGAGGTGAGGCAAGGAAAGGCAAGGGAAGGCAAGGAAAGGCAAGGGAAGGCAAGGAAAGGCAAGGAAAGGCAAGGAAAGGAAAATGGCTATTTTCTGTGAGTTTGCCTTGCAAAGAAAGCTCTTCACGTACTATGACTTTTTTCTTCCCTTTACTCACATCTCTTATCAAACCTTCCCTTGTGCCGTGACAACAGTGTTGTTGCTATGCTGAACTTCTAAGCATGATAATTATCTGTCTGGTATTATGTATGCTGCTTGATTGAGACTAGCATTATCCCACATGGGAACTGGTGGAAAAGATGAGTATCTGATTTAACATGATTTGACCACACTTCCCCAGACTTGCGAGACCACACTCAGTTCTCTGCTTCTCCCTCAAATAGAATCACCTAAAATTGACTGCTAGGATCAAAGATTATTTGGGAAAATGGCACATATGCAATAAAACTGATAATCTGACAGCATAATTGCATAATGTTCAACTCCAGAAGGGTGATTAAAATCAGCAAACTAGAAACTGAATAGGGAATATGTTTGTTATCTTTTGAAAACACCATTTCCTTGACCAAACAGGGTCACCACAATTACTCAAAATTATACTCTTGCATTTTAGCAGGGCCCTTGCAAGGATAAAGAAGTAAATTTAAAAAATATTTCCTTTAAGGAATACAACAAAAGACTAGGCACTGTGACTGTGAATTCTCATTTGTCATGTGTTCCAGTCTATCAATATAGATAAATAACATGTAAGAGAAGTTGTAAGGAAAATCTATTAAATGGATTTCCAGTGCCTTTTCCATATCATGATACCCTTTATTCCTCTTCATTATTCATTCTTTTTCTTCTCTTTTTATGACAGGAGATCTCACTTAAGAATAATGTTTGACCAATACCCATGCAATTCAAACAACAAACTGATACCATCAATCATTGCAAAAATATATGAAAACTGGGTTTTGTAGTCTTCATTAGAGAAAGGAAGTAAAGTAATTTCACGACCATAAGGCACACCGGACTATAAGGCACACCTACGGGAGTTGGCAAATATCACAACTTTGTACATTATATAAGGCGCACCCAACTATAAGGCACACTTTGTTTTTGCCACGAATATCCGTGCTGCATGCAACAAAGTAATGAATTAGTAACAGAATCCCGCAATCATGGAGTTTACTGGCAGGTGCTCAATTTGCAAACATTTTTCACAGATTGGAGTAGCCTTTAAATGCAGTCCCAAGCACCCTCCCCATGAGTGGGGCCCGGCACTCCCGCCCGCTCCCGGCTGGCGAGGTGGGGCTCGGGGTGGCTTGGAACCACGGGCACCTCAGGGCGCCTCGGGCCTGGACGGTCTTGAATTGTTCCTGCTTTTCCCCTGTCGGGGCCAGGCAAGCTCGGATCGGTCCCACTTTTCCCCTGCCGGGGCCGGGTGAGCTCAGATCGGCCCCGCTTTTCCCCTGCCAGGGCCATGCAGACTCGGATCAGCCCCATCGCCCCCTCCACTGGTGCCGTGCGGGCTCGGATCAGCCCTGCTTTTCCCCTGCCAGGGCTGGGTGAGCTCAGATCGGCCCCGCCGCCCCCTCCGCTGGGGCCGTGCAGGCTCAGATCGGCCCCGCCGCCCCCCCGCCAGGCTCGGGGTGCCTCGGAGCGGCTCGGTACTGCCCACGGTTCGGGGCTTCCCATGGCTCAGGACCGCCCGTGGCTTGGGGCAGCATGGGACTGCCCACGGCTCGGGGCGGTGCGGGGCCGCCCGCTTCCTCTCTCCCCGTGCGGCTGCTGCTGGCTGGGGGCTGCCCAGTCTCGCCCACCCTGTGCGGCTCCTGCTGGTCAGGGGCTGCCCGGTCCTACCCACCCCTCGCGGCTTGGCTCACGGCTCGCACTTCTGGGTTGGCAAATTTCGCAACTTTGTACATTATATATGGCGCACTGGACTATAAGGAGCACTTCCGGGATCGGACCAAAATTTTAGTCAAAAGGGTGCGCCTTGTAGTTATGAAATTACTCTAGTCTTCCTTTGTAGTCTTCCTTTCTCCCTTCCTAAATCTATTGACAAATCTTCCTTTGTCAAAAGATGCAGAAGAGATGGTAACTACTACAGATACACATCAAGAACATTTATCTCTCTGAAAATGACCACCAACATTCTTTGAATAAATCAGGTCAGAAATGGTTTTCTCTCTTTTCATGATTCTTTGAACAAGGGATTCTCTACTGTTTTGTTTTTCTATGGGCCATGATGCAACATAAAGATGTCTTCCCTACATATGGATACATAATTAGCAGTCACATCAATCATATGGGTGGGAAAACTGGAAAAACGGTCTTTGCAATCCTAGCTACCTTCTATTTAATGTGTACATTCCCTCCAGAAAATGTGTTGACATTGCCTCACTAATGAAGCTGTCAAAAGATAGGTCATGGATTTTTCTAAATTAGGGATTTCATTTCCAGTATATATTCAACTCTTACATTTATACATCTACAGTGTAGAATTTTACCTCACAGCTATCAGCCAGAATGCCTTATAGACAATAGAGAAGAAAAGACTGTTTCAGGTCATCAGTTATCTAAACTTTTCACACCTCTGGTAATATGATACCTTTAAGACACTTGAAAAGCCTGATTATCTTCACTGGTTATTAGAACAGCCTAAACTAACCAGCTCAGATAAAGATATCACCAATTATTTCAATAAATTTTACTACTAGAACCTAGTAGAACTGGAAGTAAATACAGCCAGTACTGAGCTCCTTGTGAATTGCAAGTAGCATCTTTCAATGTAAAGTGTATACTTTGGAGCAGGCCTTCCCTTATTCAGGAAAAATGGTCAGAGTTTTCTGCTTGAAATTTTAACTTTCTTACCCAAGAAAAATTTGTCATTCAAACAAACCAACAAGCAAAAACATAATTAGAATTCTACTACACAGGTACTGAGAGGAAATCTTTCTGTTTGTTGCTATGACTATGTATAGACTCAGATTCCAATTTTTAGGAACTCATTTTGCGAGATCATGACAGGAAAAAAGATCAAAATTATAAACTATCCTATATATGCCTGCTACCCTATGGCCTCAGCTGCTTTAATAGGACTCACATGTGGAATTCTGACAAACATTAACAGAGCTTCAGTTAATGATTACAGATATAGTAGGTGCTTTTCAGTTTCTTTTTTTTTTTTTTTTTAATATACTGGAGATTGGATAGAAAACAGTTTGTTAACAGGAAACTAACTTGAGTTCATAATAGACAGACTCATGTTGTTACTATTTATAGTTTAACCATTTACATCCTGCTATGCAACATTACGCTCCTTTCTCCATTTCTTCACAATAGTCTGCATTTTTGGAATATATTGCAAGACTTATCCCCTAAGTTAGTATCATTTTCCCCCTTGAAATTTCCTAGACCTACTCAAATCCAATCAATTTTCAGTTGTAAACTGAAACACATTGTCGGCACTATATCTGTAAATATATATAAAAAATCTGGTTTTGCATCACTTCTCCTAAACTTAGTCAAAATACATCCATGCTGAACTCAGTTTCTAATAGCATGAAACATGCTGAGCTGGTTTAAGGGTTGGTTGCAATATTTTCATACAAGAAGATGCATTTTATTAATGATATACTCTGCTTTGTTACACTTTAAAGCAATATTCTCTCTTAAACTGGCTGATACTTGTATAATGAAATTCATTAAAAAATTGGAAAACAGACCTAAGTTAAGCTTAACTACCGACTGCTTACACAAAAATTATTGGCAATGTTCAAAGTAAAATTTTTATTTACCTTAAAAGGGTACCAGTTCTAATGCCATTCCTTTCCTTTGTTTTTCTAACTCCTCTCTCAACCTTACTGACTTGGGGATCCATCTGAAGATTATAATCTGTTTAAAATGCAATAATAATATCTTAGATAGATTGAAGAATTAACTAGATAGAAGATAACAGAATTAAAATTTGTTCCTCTAAGTATACTGCAGCTGGTTGGACTATAGCAACCATAATAATTCCATTGATATAATGTCTGTTCATTCTAAAATAAATGCATCGCCATAGCACTGGAAATTCCTTCTCTGTGACAGGCCATCTTACAGGTTTTGCAGGCCTAAGGATTTGAAGAAAGTCAGTAATTTATGTCTTGAAACACATGCAGTAACTTACCTTTTTTAATGTAAAATCTTAGAAACAAGAACAACACAATATGCAAAGCATTAAATCAAACTGATTAATTTAATTGCTTGGGTTATTTTTAAATTATATTATTTTTTAAAGAAAGTATGAAACTGAGCAGTTATCTGAATTCACAAATTTCTTTTCCCCTTCAAAACAGTCGAAACATGCTGAAATAATGTAAAACAATTATTCTAATATAATTTACCAAGAAGAGCTAAATAAAATTATGAGAAACCAGTTTTATAAGATATTCATCACAATGCTTTTATCATTACATGTCTAATATCAGTATGTCAATTACTATAATTTTAATTTACACAATATATGAATTTACTATCAATCTAATTCACAAAACAATCCCTTGCAAACTTATCAATCGGGTTCTCTATGCAGACAAACTTTGGAAAAGACAGTAACTAAAAAAAGATCAAGTTCAGAGTATTCTTGACATACATTCATAGATTTATTTGTTTACAAAATATCACATACTGGTACCATGTGCAAAATTTCAAATAGTAAATTGAGTTTCGCTACCTTGAATACTCATGCTTTGCAGAAAACTTTACCATGTACCTCCACTGCTACATAATTTCCCGCATTTTCTTTTGCATTGTGCGTATGACTAAAAGCAGCAAAAAATTAGATCTCACAGTTTCTTTCTGTTGTGGCCTGAGTGATTGTTTTGAAAAGCAGAAAGCCCGTGACTTTTCAAAGCTCCCTTCTCCCCAGCCTTGCAATTTCCCATGTGAAATACTCAATTCTGATTCAGTATTGTAATCACTACTGGAAATCTTGTTGCCATAGCTGCAGCTGAGATGGCTGTGTTATCTTAAATTAGATTTGACTATAAGACCCTTATGAGTGTGGTCTAAACTTCCCTATTTCTTCTTTCTCATCCATTATCTTGCAAGTTAGGAAGGTATGCATGCAGCTGTATATATACCAGCTGGCTACATGACCCAAACACACAAATAGAATTAGTATAAATGTAAGTATAAAACCAACTATAAAATAATTCCAAATGTTTCTACATGAGTTATTGGAATGGCTATTTATCAAGCAAATATAATTTACACATGCTGCCTTTCTGGGTTAAGTACAGATGGCCCATCCACCCTGGTTAAAATCAGTAGAATTTTGTCTCCGACTGATGGAATGTGACACGTCATATGACTCCATTGGTGTCCCCACGTACTATCCATGCCTGGTGTTAGCTGGATTGTGGCTGCCTTGTGCTCACAGCATTCACTGAGAAATTATTAAGATGATACAACAGTAGATCTTTTACTTGCAAACATACAAACAGCATCTACAGAAGCAAGGAGCTTTCTGGAGGCCCAGGCTGTCTTCTCCTGCCTTGATCTGGAGATACTCAAGGCCCTCAAAAGTTCATAATTTCTATGGTACCTTTTTCCCCGTGTTCCAAAAGGTAAGCCCATAAATACAATGCCTATCACATTTGTGAGCTCCTGAATGAGTTTGGTATGAGATGTCGGTATATCTATACTTTTTCCATCACAGCCTCTTTTAAAGAGGTGTCAGGATACTCAGTGTTGCACAGCCACCACAAATGCTTGGTTCTCCTTCACAAAAATCATGTCCAGTTCCTATAACGCATTGTTGTCATATCTTGCATGTGGTTCCTGAAACATTGTCCAATCTTTCTTTTTAGCTTATTTTGATAACCTCACAGATGTAATCACGCTTTTTCATTCCTGCATCCTGTATGACTGGGCTGCTCCCGATGATACGGAGTCATGTTTCATTCTCGGCCTGGCAGTGCCTGAAGGATTTGATGTACATTTCTTGCTTACCCCTTGCCAGGAACTCTCTTACAGGGTAAATGTTGACAGTGGAATCTCCTCAGCTGTTCCAGTTCACCACTCAGTTCTTACTCTCTACAAAGCAAGAGGAATACTTCAAGGAGACCAGCTTGTATGGTCACACCGCTGCAGGGCTTGTTTTCCTAATTGGCACAATGTATCTAGCAACCTGCATGCATACACCTAAACCAGCATTCATGTCATCCAAGTAATTATAAACCTGGAAACTGGGATTGAAATCTTTAGCTCCTTGACAGACCATTAATCCATGTGCCCAGGAAACACATCTGATAAGGTGCTCTTAATCTACAAAATACTGTTCCTGGCGGTTTGTGATTGCTGTCCCCAAATCAGAATGGACCAGCTGAAGAGATATCAACTTCAGACCATTCCTGAAAAAAAAGTCATCTGAAGAATATTTCAAAATCTCAAGAAAGACCTTCCAAAAATATTTTTTGGGAAAATATTCTAATTTTTTTCAAGCAGCTTTAAAGCAGCAATAATGACTTGGCTGAGTACAGAGAGATTACTAGAAGAAATACATTTTTCTATCTGAGATATGTATATTCCTCCTTGGCTAAGTAAAATACTCTTAGAAAAGGCCATAAGAAAAGACTTTTCAGAAAAGACTCTAAAATCAGCTTAAATAGGTCTGAGAACAAACATGGTCAGTGATATGACCATTCGCTTTATTTTAATAAGACCACTCAAAAAGCACTCTTGAAAGCAAACAAATCCAGTTCTTCAAACAGTCAAAACTCAGTTCTGTTGTAGTGACACAAGATCTTCCATTAGAAGCTGGAAAACTTCTAAAGAGGTTCAAGATGTCAGGCAGCTAAATGTATCTTATATGCGCAGGTATTTGATAATGGTGCCAGACTGAGTTAATCAAGAAGCTGCAACCTGTGAGCTCTGGACAAGGTCAAAAAGGCTAGTTTGGTTGCAGAGTTTGGGGGAAATATTGTCCTGAATTGCTCCACAGGGAGTTATTTGGATTGCTGAGCTAGCTTTAAAGCCTCTGCAAAACGTGCTGACCTGAACCAAGGTCTTGTCTTGAGCCTGGCCCCATTGCAGAAATAAGACTGCCACAGACAGTAAACACAAATTAATCTAGGTGTAACACTCACAACTATTGATTCATCAATAAGCAAACTGTTAATAACATTAGCTCTGTCTCTGGCTTGTATGTTGGTTACTTTACTAACCCCAATGTGGTCACTGGATACTTGGACACTGATATACTGTAATAAAACAACTCCAATGAAGGTAACATAATTTCTTTAGAGAGAAAGCACAAAAGTTATATAGACTGCAGAAACATATTAAATTGTTCATGCTTATTAGACTGACAAGTATCTTGAAGAAAAATTGGGGTTTTTTAGATGCTATGAAATAAGACATTTTTGTTTGTTTGTTTGTTTGTTTGTTTGTTTGTTTGACTTCCATCTGTATACAAATCCACCCCCAGGTCACTCTGAATCTGCCACTGTTAATATTGTATCATCTGAATCAGTGCTACTCCACAATAGAACCCACAGTAAAACACTGCACACCCGTCTTTGGGACTATTGGTTTAAAGAGTGTCAACATGAATTCTGAAAATTTCTCTGTAACAAACAACTTGCCTCTTGAATGTTGAGTTCAGTCTGGTCTCTAAAACCAGAATTTCCTATGAGCTGGAGGAAAAATGTGCACGTTTATTTTTTCAGATTATACTTTTACAACATACAGAAAACCTTTAGATATGCAAATATTTAGTCATATTTTGACCTGCCAAATGGCATAGCATTGACAGATCTATAGTATCACTTCTATTGATTTCTAACTCAGTAGCTGGGCAGGTGTGAAGGAGACTAATACAGCATGAGCAACTGTTTCGTTTTTCACAGAGAATGAATTTTCAAACTAACAAGAAGCTACTAATCATAAACTCCTTATATCTCAGCAAAACTTCCCCTTTGATTATGACTACACAATTTAAACAATTTATATGAATTGCTAAAGCTATATTTTTCCCACTCAAGGATCATTTTGCAGAAATGGAACACAGCTTCTTGGGGCTTTTAATAAGCAAATATTGTCATCATTTGATTAAAATACTCGAAGAAATCTCTCCTTTTAAATTGAAAAATAAACCCAAAGGCCATGATTTTCACATGATTGAAACCCACTGATACTGTAAAGCAATTCCTAACTTAAAATGCATATTTAAATTCAAAATTCTGATCTAAAAATTCTGCTTTCACCTCTTCTCCATACTTCAAATTAATTACTCTGTTTGGATGCTGGTCTATCCATTAAATACTCTGGACATTTAGCGTTTGGGTTTTTGAATGGCTAGAACTGTGCTTCTGAAGCAGTTTGGTGTCTGGATCAAACCTCCAGATCAGAAGCTCTTCTTTTCAGTTTCTCTAAAGAGCCTGATCCTGGAGATGCACTCAGAGTGTGCTCAGCACAAACGGATTCACAGTGATTGACACTGCAAGGGAAATGGTCTTTTGAGCCCTTTGACAAGAAGATTAAGCTGTCATTCTGTAATGAGTTCTGGTCTCTGGTTCCTTTTTCTAGGACATGTATTCTATATGTTGCTCAGGGTATTCCCATATAAGTGTATTAACTTAAAATGATCGGGTGTATCCAGTGACAATTCAGACACTTCAAAGACTCTCCTGGCTAACTGAAGGTTTATGCTGATGGTGTAGGCAGAGAGGTCCTGGTATGGGTTGTCTTGGCAGCCTTGCCTTTTGTCACCCCTTTTCAGGAGTTCTTGGCAGCACCTCTTTCATACACAATCATACTCATGCCTATCATATCTAAAAGGGTTGATATGCAAAACCACAATGTCTTTATATATCTGCATAGTATTCATCTGACGGGGCTTATACACATGTATTCAGTCATGTGAAACACATGTTAATATGCTGATCACTTGAGGAGAGCACATCTCATGGCATCAAGAGTTACACAACTCAGCTTGCATGGGAAAAAAAAGGTTCATTGCAGCAGTTTCCATAATGACGCTTCAGCAGATTGCTTCTGGCCTGAAGAAACCTTAGTTCTCCAGTTCACACTATTAGTTTAAACAGCTTATTAGGCAAAACTCTGCTGGTTTTGACATGACTCTGGGAAACTGGAGATGATTTTTAAAAAGTTTTTCAATGTGAAAAAGGACAGCAATTTATAATTCTGACTTAGAAGCTGAGTGCTTTTTCAATCTTCTAATAGAACTATGCATATTGCCTTCTCTGCCAGCTGTCCACTATTTCAATATGATCCAGACTCAAAAAGATGCAGATTTACAGACCACAAAACAAATTACTTATATAGACAGGTAGATGGAGCAGTGGGATGTGAATTACAGGTCTCTGCAGGTAAAAATTACTATACTGCCCCTGAAACAAAGAGTTATAGCAATCTACAGGAGTTCAAATACCAGCAGGACCGTGGTATGGAACTTCACTAAAGAAGTAGGAATGTGTTCCCCATTGTAGAAAGATTTTTGCAAACTTCCAATTTGTCTTAAAAATCACACAGTTAAAAAATAAAGAACTAATCATTGCAAAAAGCCAAGTTTTCTATACTACAGGGATCCTTTTCCTTCTTGTGCGTGCTGTTTTGCTGGGGTAAATTTTTTGGGTTTAGTGTGGGTTTTGTGTGTTTGTTCGTGCTGAGTTTTCTTATGAGTTTTTTGTGGGTGTGTTTTGTTTGTTGATTTTTGGCATGTTTTGGTTGGTTGGTTGATTTTTGTTGTTTTGTTTTGCTTTTTTAATGAAGGCTATAAAACAGGCTGTCATCATGATCATGTTTGTGTTCCTTCAGAAAAAGCAAGATTTTTTTCTTCCTGATCAAGAAGATTAAAGGGAATCTTGGACAGTGATCTATATTTAAATATTGCTTTTGCATTAACAGCAACACAATAGACATAGAAGAAGAATGTATGCATCAAGGAAAAAGGAGAGAGACAATGTTTCTATCTATTAGGAAAGGGGAAAAAAAAGAATATAATTAGTTTTCACAGAGTTATTACAATCAAAGCTACTTTTTTTTAATGTAACCAAACAGCAATAAGTAATTATATCATGCAGACCAGCTGTGAAGGTAATGAATAAGTGCAATGCAATACAATGTATGATTCTGAAGACTATGTAATTATTTTGAGATTTTAGTGTCGTCAATTAGCCTCCCTTCACAGCATGCTCTCAGTAAGTTCTTCTTTTATACAGTTTCATAAATGAAGTCTATCTGAACAATAAATAATATTGGTTATACAACATACCATGAGCAGCATGTTAAAAAAAAACCAAAACAATTGTTAAGAAGCAGTAATAAAAAGAAAAAGAAATGTGTGTGCACTGCAGAAAGCCCAAGGCATTAATGAGAATAATTAACACTCTACACCTAAATTCTGGCCTCATTGCAAATCTTCTTTGTATATTGCAATAGAGTTAATGCACTGATGGACCAACACTGAGTTATTATATGCACCTTTAGTCAAAAATGCTATAAACACATTGTAATTTCTCAGTCCTTGATTTTGTATAATACAATTTAATTTCTGTTTTTCATCCCCACACTTGAAGTTACTAGTTCAATTCCCCTCAGACTCAATGTCATAGCTACAGCAACTTCAGTGACACAGAATCAGTGCTCTAACATAAAAAAATGTTGATAGGTAAGAGAAATCAGTGCCTCATTCGTGCTGAATAGACTGTGTTCTGTGTAGTGTAGTGTATAGTTTGAAGAACCATGTATTCATGTTAAAGTTTGCTAATGTACTACAGAGCTCAAAGATAACTTAAAAACAGGTACCTAGGTAAGTAAATAAAGAAGAAGAAAAATCTCCCTCTTGCAGGAAAAAAATGGTTAATCAGGACTAAATTTGTAAGAAACTGACTCAAAGGAAATAACAGCAGGAATTATGAAAAGCATAGGCATATGAAATTATCTTAAAATTTGTTTTAATATTAAAATCCTTCTACATGATTATAAAGCAACAATCAAAAATTAAGGAGATTGGTGGAAGATTTATAGCAGTAAATAATGCTGTACAAACTCATCTCTTTCTGATCTTCCTGTATTTTCGTGGTACGCCTAATTTTATCTCTATGAATTTAAAATGAATATTAAAAACTTGCACTTACAGAAAATGAATAAAGAAAAGCAGCAGGGCTGAGGATGTGAGACACTAGAAATGTATTAAGGAGGAAAACCAGAAATTTAAGAACAAAGGCTGTCAGTTAATTTGGTCCACAATTACACTATGATATTTGATACATAATCCAAAGAAGAACAAGAAGAAATAAAGTATATTGTAGAGAATAAATTTAACACAGAACACAAAGGGCATCTTCCATAACATATCCTACCAACATTAATAAAACTAACACAATCCGCAAAACAAAAATGTTATAAAGATACTATTGTATAGCAAAAAGGATTTTTGGCACATTTGTACCACTGGTTAATACAGATGGAGCAGAAACATGGGCATTCTCCAAGAATATCAAGTATCAGTTAAAAGCTGAGCTGTAAAACATGAAAAGATTTATGCACAGAGTACTTCTGGAAACATACCAAATCCTTCAAGGTCTTAGTTTTGTACTTGAAGAAGAAGCCCTTGAGTATTTCAGACATAATAAAAATCAGACTACAGACCCACAAGTTATGCCAAGTGAATTCTAGTATGGTCTTAGAATCAGATAGGAAAAAATGGAGACTATGAAAATGAACAACAAAGTCTTCAAGGTGAAAGACATGTTGGAGACTGTGAATAAGCAAGTGTAAGAAAAAAACCACAAATGTAAACTACTACTAATCTACAGTGCAATGTAAACTATCCAAGATTGTAGTAAGTGCTGTCAATGATAAATATTCACTTAGAAGCTATATGAATGCATTTCCATGCAGTGTGTAATGCAGTGTAATAACAACAGTGAATACCACAGAAACATGAAACATCTCTTACAATATTGATGCTGTCTTACTATTCCTTTAATGGAAGAAAATTAGACATGCTTTTGGCTATTTGAAGTTAATCTTGCATTATGTGTTCCTCTCTTGTGTAACAGATTAAAGATCCTTCTCACCTAACAAGCAAAATAAAATTGTTCACACCCTCTTTAAGAGGGGAAGAAAAAATTCCATGAGAAATGAGTTCTATGTAAATTATTGTCACACTTCGTAGAAGACTGTCTGCCTTCGAAACTATTTGAAAAACTTTGGTTCCTCTTTCTTCAGCCCTGACCTTTGGCACAAAATATGTTTCCACTGGTTGGGGGTTTCTGCAGGAATAACACACCCCCCAGAAGGGAGAAGAATTTTGTTTTCCTGATATTTTTAGGTTTTTTTGCCTTCCTCAAAGCCTCATTTTTCAAAGTCTTTAATCTTTAATCACAAATACTTCCATCAGATTCCACTGAACTACTGGTGTACTTATTCTATATCACATATTCTAAAACAAGTTGCTGAAACTGAGTTAGGAGGCACAGTTCAATATTACAAATTATGTTTAATTTATAGCACTAGGAAAAAATCCTTCCTCAGCATCCTGTGACATCTTAGAAAGACATAAATTATGCAAGCCAACTATATTCTTTGAACTAATTTGACCTTTTTCTTTTAGGCATAACTATGGGCAATGATTTTGTACACTATTACAATCCACTGAAACTCATAATACTTGTTTTTCTCACATTAAAATAGCCTAGCATCTTAACTACTTCTGGGTCTGAATGAGCTTTATCTAGAGATTCCTATTTAACACAGAATTGCTCCTTACTACTAATGTATGAAACTTAAAACTCCAAGAAGAGAACTTAGCAGCAAGTTATTAATATCGCTTGAACAACTGCACATAAAGCAACATTAACTGTGAAAAGGAGGGTTTGCGGTTTTTTTGTAGCTTGACATTCCAAAATAGATAGTTGTCTGTAAGTCTGCAGTGTATTTTACTTTCTTGAATGTGTTCAAATAAATAAGAAATGCTAGCCCAGTCCAGCAATTAATCTTTTCTAACGTTTTCCTTTTGACATTGCCTGATGCAAGATATGTAGGATGTGACCACAAACACAAACTAATGAACCATAATATTAAGAATAATTTGGAAAAAAATTAGGAAGAACTCTTCATCAAAAAAGTTTCTTTTTATTCTTAGGAAGCACTATTCTCCAACATGATATGCAGCCCCCACATATATAACAAATGCTTCATAAATTTCATATAGGCTTGAATTTATTTTAGTCCAAGAGAAAATCTTCAGTTCCCCAGCTTCTTCCTCTGATGTAATGCATTTAATCACAAAAAACCCCCATCAAACAAACAAACAAAAACCCACAAAAACAAACAAAAAAATCTTTCACTATGATTTGAAAGCAAGCTCAACTCTTTCATGTGCCTTTAGTTGAAGTATAGTGACAGAGGGAATACAAAGATTTGGTTGTTTGGTTTAGATTTTTTTTTTTTTTAATACAGCATCTGTCTGTATTAGGTAGGTGGAATATATAACCCAGAGGGCTGCTGACTGTTGTGGATTACCACCCAGCACTCAGATTTGCAACTCTGTCATAAACTACAACATCAACTCTGCATGCTGTTGGCTCTAGCACACTGGGTTATGAACCCTGTTTTGGAAAAACAGTAGTAGTAACACAACTGACTGGCAAAAAATGAAATGAGAGTTTTTCCATAAACTCAGTCTTCTTTTAGTTTGGATGCCATTTCCATTTCCTCTAATTTTATGCATAAAACCTTTGACTGGAAAAAATGTGTCTTGTCTTTTAAACTGGCACCAACCAAGCTAAAATTCTCATTCAGCAGAAGTTACACATGCGCTTGATTTCATCAGCTTTGAGTAGTCTGACTGAGGATCTTTGCTCTTAAAACCAGCTTTTAAATTGTGCAGTTTTCTAAAATTTCCACAGATCTACAAGGAGTACCCCAAGTGTTTTCATGAAATTAAGACAGAAGTTGGAAGGTGCAATAAGCTATTATAGTGCTTATTAAAAGCTGCAGTTTATTAGTCTCAAAGGAATGTGCCAAAATTCTACTATCTTCTGCTTACCAAATCCTTTGCTCCAAATCAAGGAAATCATAGAGGATTTTTCTAGAAGCATGAAAATTTCCAAATCCTTATATTTTGGTTTTCCTTTTTCCTACCTGAGGAACTATGGGTTCTCTTGTCTTATAAACAATAAAATGATTTTTCACCAGATCCAATGTGGGAATTCATACACTGCTGAAGGGGTGCCACTCCACTTGAGCATCAGTCTGCTAAACTCAGAAAGTCCTGCCAAACTGCTCCTTTCCTGAGCGTGCAACAAACCCTGAAAATCCCTGCTCACAAGCCTGAATCTGGCTGATTATTACCTTTGCTATTTATTCAGTTATTTACTTGTGAAGTCTTTTTGGGGGCAGGGAGAGTGGGAAGGCATGCCATGCAAACGTTCGATAGACGAGGGCAAAGGCAGCAGTCTGGTATTTCCTCTACGCAGCAAAGCACAGGAGGACTCAAAGACTCGAGAAAATCGCCCACTGTCTGAAGAGTTACTGCGTCTCCCAGCCGCCGAGGATGGGGAGGGGGTGGCTGGCTTCCTCTTGCGGGCAAATGACCGGGCGTAAGAGTGCGTTTTTAAGGGGTGATGTCAGAGAAATTACACTCAGGCAGTCAAACACACCCCCCTACCTCAACGATGTGTTTCTCCTGTTGATAAGGCGAGAGAGGTGGCTGTGCAGCGCACCCAGCTCACTCCTGCCCTACTGGGACGGGGGCTGGCCGGCAGGAGACATTTATTAATTATGAACGGGGAGATGTCCCTTTAAGGTTTGCTGTGCTCTCCGAGAGTGTTTAGTGGGGGAGATTTGGCTTTATTTGTACATCCTAACGCTGGGCTAATTCAACGGGGAGGTTTCCAAAACGCAGAGACCTTTAGAGGGCTGAGTGGGGGGAAACTGTGTGCGGTGGGAGGAAGCTAAATTCTTCTTAATGCGAAGAAGCAACGTAAAGACTGGATAACAAACAGGAAATGCCTAACTCGGCTGCGAGGCGGACGGGCGGTGCAGAGCGCTGAGCTCCACCGGCAGCGCAGCTCCGCCGAGCGCGCCGGCGGCCGGACCGCTCCCGACACCCCTGCCCTCCGCCCGGGCTCCCGAGCCCCGGCTCGCAGGACGCCAGGCATGGCTGCCTCCTACTGGATGCTGACAGGTGAGGAAAGCCCTGTTTCTGCCTTGCTTTGAAGACTCGAGTCCCTAAAGCAGCCCCGCTCCCGGCGGGAAGCGGGTGAAGCCGGCAGGGTCTGGCACCCAAGGGACGGCGCCCTCCCGCCCCGATCCCTGCCTCGGGAGCGCCCCTGGAGCTGCCCTCCAGCCGCGGGCTCTCAGGGACCTTGCTTCTCTTTGGGAACTTTAATCCCTAAACCAGTTTTAGAATCTGGGGGCAAGGGGTAGTTGCCAGATGAGGATGAATGGCAGAGAAGGCATACTGCAATTGAATCTTGGAAGAAACAAGTTTATTTGTTTTTGTTGGTTTTTGGTTGGTTTGGGCGGATTTTTTTAAATTAGGGTACGTTTTTTGCTTTCCTCTGTTTGACTTTCAGACTTCTGACTGGTAAAAGGGAAGTGAGGGAGCACTCACTCACTTCAGAAAGATGAGTTAATGCAGAGATGGAATATGTAATATTTCCTTTTAGGGGTTCATTGATTGTTAGTGACTTACTCACTTTCCTAGAAAAAAGAATGCAGTAATCTCCCAAGTAGCAATCTTCCTAACTAGTCAGTCTGTAGTAACATTTTGGATCTGAAATCAGAGGAATCCAAGAAGTGGGAAAGAAGCTAAGGCAATGCTGGGATTCATGTGCTTGGAAACTTGGACATTGAACTCCCCAGCAGCTCTTGCGCGGGCAAGTAGCACAGAGTGAACCTGAAGCGGTTCCCCCCTAAAACAGGGGAAGAAATCCGTTTCATAAGAATTCTCTAAATGCAGGCAGCAGCAAGTGGGGAAAAGGCAAAACTAGAGTTTTCCTCTCTTGCCTCTGTGCTTATTGGGCAAGACAGAATAGATAGAGGAAATATGAAAATCTGAATATAGCACTTTGGCATGCCATACCTAGTTGTTGTTCTTAACTCTCTTCATTATTACTACAGTGACATACTCCAAAACATGTTTTTGTTTGTGTTCCTTCAAAGAAGGACACTGTAAAACAGCAACAATTTATTGTGCCACAACTTCCCTGCAGAGTTGCAGAGTTGCCACTGGTAATGCTGACAGATAATTTCCCAGTAATGAAAAAAAGGTTTACTGTCACATAGGAAAACATTTCAAGAGCAAGTCTCATCCAGATTTGCCAGGTGGTTACTTTTTTGATGGTGGTGTCATGGGGATTTCTTTCTTAAAAGACTGGTAGGAAAGAGAATAGACATAAGAGGAGGCATTACAGATACCAGGTAAAGGATTCAAATTGTATCTGATAAATAAGAGAAGTAGTCCTACATAAACAAGTCAATATATAATAAAAATATAGACAAGGGGTTTCCTTCACAAAGAGAAATATAGTGACATTAATTTTAAAATAAATTACATGCCATTCTTCCTTTAAAGAAAATACCAGCAAATAACCTGGCAGGCCCTAGCAGACCAAGAACCAAGAGTAAAGGAGGTACATAGAGATGTTGTTAACACTTGTGTATTTATACAGATTTTTGTTCTTTTTTATTTCGGCTTGGTTTGATGATACTTTTGAGAATCTTGACCATGGAAGGTCTGGCATGCAAACAGACAAAAGTGCACAGAGAATTGAGAAGCCTGATAAGGGCTGAGAAAAACTGTCTGTGACAAAAGCCTGAATTAGTTAGGCTTGTTTATCTAGTGGGAGAAACACTAAGGGCAAAATGTTGAACATTTCAAATATATCTTTTTATCCGCGTATTATTGCTGAGGATATTATTCCAGATGTGTTTCTTTGTTTTGTGAGAGCAATCAGTCATGACTTGCATATGCTGGGTTCCAAAGATACTGATGAATACTTGGTTCACCAAATCCAACCAAAGACAAAATAAAACAATGTAACTGACTATGCAAAAATCTTAGGAAATATTCAGAATTCTCTTACTCTTCACGTAAAGAATTGCTAGGGTACCCAAAAAAACCCCGCCTCTGTATAATCTCTTTCACCAGGACTTTTGATTAAGTTGGATGAACAGCTATAAGTGATGGCTGAGTTTACTTCAGCTGGCCTCTATGTAAGTGGTTTGACTAGGGATATGATGTTTTCTCCAGCCCTACATTTCAACAGATGAGGAATGAAGAAGTCAGTCTAAAGGGTTCCATTACCTTTAAAAACTTCTTCACTTAACAGTGTTACACAAAGCTTGTTCCCTCCTGGACTCTCTCCTTATTGATGATAGTCTTCTTATACTCACCTTTATAACAGAAGAGATAAATAGATAAAGACAGAACTGTATGCAACAAATGAAGTGGTCTTTGTTCAGAGCATGTAGAGACAGGACAGGTCACAGGACAAAGGCAAAGCATGAAAAGATGTTTTCCCAAGTATGTAGAGACAGGACAGGTCACAGGACAAAGGCAAAGCGTGAAAACATGTAGTTTCCCTCTTCATCTGTCTCTCTTATCTTCCTTTGCTCTTGTAACAATAATGTCCAACATTTCGTAGCAGACTTTCCCCTAATTTAGAGATTCTTTCCTATTAGTTTTTCTTATCCAGAATGTGAGCATGTTTGCATGAATTCTAGCTGAAGTGGCTATAATATGAAGGAGATGGGATTTCCTATGACAATGACCTTTCCTTATCTAAAATCTGTACATAACCCATCTTCATTAAGAAGTTGACCAAGAATTGAATATATAGGAAAGCATGTCTCAAACATTTTCAGAATAATAACCTTAGATAACCAGCACAGCTCCAAAATCCCTAAGAATATATGCTATCACCATTTTCATTTTATCCTGCACTGTATTTAAAAAGGTCCAAAAATGGAAGCCAAATTGCTGCAATTATTAATACCTATAAAATCGTATTTGAAAAGTGATTTATTGCAAGAACTCTTAGGTCCTACACATAGTCTCAATCTTTTACCACGACAGGAGCAGGCTATGCAGTTTTGAACTTTTATGTTAAAACTGTGTAAACACCTGTTTTGTCTCTACCATGGTCAAAAATATCTCTCTCCCTGTCATTAGCAAAATTAGAATGAACTTAGAAACTTAGAAGTTCTTAATTTTTGAGATGTTTCTTAATTTTTTGAGATGCTTTTCTTCTACTGGTCATACTTCAACATACTCAAACAAATAATAATACCCTATATTTACTTTTTACCAGAATAGGCAAAGCATCATCTCTAGTAAATATTTCTCTTTGTAAGCTGGCCATGGTTCTGCTGATAGTGGATACATCATTGAAGTTTACATTTGCCACTAAATATTTGTGGATCAGTGTTCGTAATTCTATAAATCTTACAACCTCCTGTTTGAGAAAAGGCCCGTATCAAAATGTCTCTTTCTACAGCAGTCATTTTAAGGTTTGAGTGTCAACTTCATTTCAAAGTTGGTCTTTCTCCTTTGGTTGTGGTTTTGTTTGTTTGCTGTGAGTTTTTTTGCTTTTGGGGTGTGAAGGGTGGTGGTGTATGCATGTGTGTATGCACATGTGTTAATGTGTGGGTTTTTTTAATGCAGCAAGTCACCTATTTTCCTGAACTGAATGTTTATTTTCTACTAGATAGTATACTGGATGCCAACTTGCAACCTTTATCTAAAATATATTGCATCTTCAGGGATGTAAGGCTGCTTGTAAAAATGCAACTGGAATGAATAAGCACAGAAAAGTTTGTAAATACACAGCAGTAAAAGAATAAAAAGTAAAATACATTTGAATGTGGAAGTTAAATATGCACAACTATTTTTTCTTTAAAGAATAGCATGAGGTCAACCCTTGCAATTTTGTAGTTGCAAAGAATGTAAAGAAGAAAAATTTGCCATGAATTCACCATTCATCATTTATGTAGATAAGTGAAAAGAACTCTAAAAGTTGAATGCACACTCTCTCCTAAAGAAAAGCTGAATGCAGAAGTTCTCTGCCTCTGTTGTTGCATTAAAACATTAATGCAAAATTATTAGTATGTACAAGTTCAAGTTAAATAAACACTTGCACATGTGCTTATGTTATATTCCCTTGGGTGGTCCTGCCTGGCTCTGTGAAACTATTCATGCTAAGAGAGTTAAGCATGTGTACTCACAGGAAGAGAGTCTGAGATCTGATAAATAAATCCTATTATGTAATATCTGATAAAGTTGTTTTTACACCAGTATCAAGCTTAGGGAAAAGGAATGCACATTACTGGGCCAGATCTGAGTTCACTGCTGTCCTGTCACAACTGACTAGACCTAGATACTTAAGCGAGATTTATAGGTACACCACTATGGGAGATATGGGATTATTTTTGCTCACAGTAGCCTTATATCTCATTAAGTTATTGACTCCAAAGCCTTTCCAAGTCAGCAAATTCCATAAACCACAGTGGGTTTTCTATTAAAAAAAAAAAAAGCTAATAGAAAACAGAAACTTCCTTGTACCCACCCTCTCATCTGAAAGAAGATGCCCCCATGTTTTTCTGTTACTAGACTCTGTAGTCATTCCAAACTTAATGTTTCTGTTGTAATTGTCCTGACACACTTAGCACAGCACAATAGTGTGCCTACTTTCTCAGCCTATTTTTACTGAATTTTTTCTCATGCAAGATTTTTTTTTTTTCCTATTCTCACTCTTTTCCTTGTTGTAAATTTGCAACATTCATTCTTAAATGGAGGTTTTAGTGCCATACACTGTTTCAAAAATTACAGAACTTGGAATCATAGAATTATAGATGTTTAAGGGGTTGTAAAGGGCATTAAAGATCATCTAGTCCCAACCCACCCTGCCATGGGCAGGGACAATTCCCACTAGACCAGCTTTCCCAAGGCCATGTCCAATCAGTACCAGGGCTGGGGCAACCACAACCTCCCTGGGCAGCCAGGGGTTAGACTCGTTTCTAGTGTCTCACCACCCTCAAAGAAAAATTTATTCATATTATGTAACTTAAATTTCCCCTCTTTCAGTCTGTACCCTTTACTTATTGTCCTGTCACTGCAGTTCCTGATGAAGGAGCTCTCCAGCTGCCCTCTTTCCTGTCAGATACTGGAAGGTTGCTATGAGGTCTCACATAACCTTCTCTTCTTCAATATTCCTCCCTTCTTGTATAGTGCTAACAATTTTACATTATTTCTGGCTTGTTAAATTTCTCTAGGCTGCAAATTCAGCTGTATAGTGATGGTTCAGGTCTATTTTCTTTTCAGCATCATTGAACTGGTACGTGTTTTAGCAAGGCATCTTATTTCTGTATGTGAACATCCAGCTTCGTTTGAAACGTGCCTATCTGCCTCCCTAGCATCTCAGAACTGGAAGGAAGCCGGTCAAGGTTCAGCACTGGCTGAAGTGTAACTTGCAAACTTAACCAAAACCTTTTAAGCCGGAATTCGGTTTAAGGGCAGCGTCCAAGTAAGCGCTCAGGTCTGTTTTCCATTTCCTTGGGAGAGGCCGCCCCGCTCCGCCTCAGGCGGGCACCTTGGCCCTCGCTGAACCACGCCACTGCACCTCTGGCCTCTTCCGCCACCTGTGCTTGTAACTCTCCACAACTGCTCGGCTTTGGCCGTTCGGCTTTGGTTTGGTTTTTTCCCTCTCGTGTTTTGAAACGTGTGGCACGGTGTTAGAAAACTTTAGGAGTCTGGACCGCAACAGTGAAGGGCTGGAGGGAGGGAAAGAACGAACACGGGGGTGACCCCCTCCCCACTCCCGGCGAGGCAGCAGCCGACTTCCAGTGCTCGCAGCACCCGGCAGCAGCGCGGCTGCTTCCCGCTCCCCCGCCCTCACACCGCCCCGGCATTTTTCCTTCCGCAGGATGGAGCCTCGGGACGCGCCGCCAGGTTCTCCGTGCGCGGCGCCCCGCGCATGCGCCGTGCCTGCGGTGACCGCGCGGGGCGCGCCCCGGCGGCGCTTAGCAGGGAGCGGGGTCTGTGCGCGTGCGCGGTGCGCGTGCGCGTTGGGGCCGGCGGCGGGCGCTCCGGGAGGGCCGCGCGTCTGTCTGTCCGTGCGTCCGTCCGTCCGTCCGTCCGTCCGTCCGTCCGTCCGTCCGTCCGTCCGGGAGTGTGCGGTCCCGCCGGCTCCAGCCCTCAGCCTTCCCTCCCAGGGCAGGCCTGCTGCCCGCTGCCACCGCGGCACGGGGGAGGCCGGGGAGCGGCGCGAGGAACCGCCAGGATGAAGCTGGTGAGGAAGGACCTGGAGAAGGATAATGCGGGGCAGGTGACGCTGATCCCCGAGGAGCCTGAGGACATGTGGCACACCTACAACCTACTGCAGGTGGGTGACAGCCTGCGCGCCTCCACCATCCGCAAGGTTCAGACCGAGTCGTCCACGGGCAGCGTGGGCAGCAACCGCATCCGCACCACCCTCACCCTGTGCGTGGAGACCATCGACTTCGATTCGCAGGCCTGCCAGCTGCGAGTCAAGGGCACGAACATCCAGGAGAACGAGTACGTGAAGATGGGCGCCTACCACACCATCGAGCTGGAGCCCAACCGGCAGTTCACCCTGGCGAAGAAGCAGTGGGACAGCGTGGTGCTGGAGCGCATCGAGCAGGCCTGCGACCCAGCCTGGAGCGCCGATGTGGCGGCTGTGGTCATGCAGGAGGGGTTGGCTCACGTCTGCCTGGTCACCCCCAGCATGACGCTTACTCGTGCCAAGGTGGAGGTGAACATCCCCCGCAAGAGGAAAGGGAACTGTAGTCAGCACGACCGGGCTCTGGAGAGGTTTTACGAGCAGGTAGTGCAAGCCATCCAGAGGCATATCAACTTTGAGGTGGTGAAGTGTGTACTGGTGGCTAGCCCAGGCTTCGTGCGGGAGCAGTTTTGTGACTACATGTTCCAGCAGGCAGTCAAGACTGACAACAAACTTCTGCTGGAGAACAGATCCAAGTTCCTGCAGGTAAGGATCTAAGCAGTCTCCAGAGTGGGTGAAAAGAGGCTTGATAGTTGTGTGTGATAGTAAAAGGTAGTTAAAAATAAGTCATTAAAGAAAATATTTTTCTGACTGAGCATCATGAGGGAATTATTTTCCTGCCTCCCAAACTATAAAGGAGTTACACATGGTGCAGGGATGGTTTCTACCTAGGATACCTTAATGTGGAGTAGAGAAAGTGTTGGATATTTTAAACTCCCTGCAAAGGCATATTTGCTTTCCAATTAAGTGTGAAGTGCAAGTTGGAAAATACTTTGCACTGTTACTCTGTCACACTGGATAGCTTGCATGCTTAATAACAGCTTTCTAAAGATGTTTTTTAAAAGTACCTGGATGTGGTATAGGTTCGTTGATTTTGTATTACAAAAATTAACTACAATTTTGTCGTTAATTTTGTAGTACATAGTTAAAGGCTGTGCTTTTTTTCCTTATTTCTTGGTCATCTCATTGGTTGAGGGTCTGGGGGTTTAGCCTTATACTGAAGTAAGCATATTTAGAGCCTAAAATAGGTCTTCATGAGGCTACTTGTATAATTTTCAGGTTGCAGTTGGCCTGGGGTGATCTGGGGACAGGGGTGGTGAAGTGAGTCTCAGTGCTTAATGCTCCCAGTACTTAGAAGACCCAATGCACCAAGAACTTTCTTTTTCCATGTGTAGCCAAGCGATAACAGAGATAAGTTTTAAGGTACTTTGCAATGTTGTAACCATAATAATTGCACAATGTTGACGAGTTGATGCTTTTACACTATATGCCTGCAGTATTGAGGGACCTTCCTTTTCCTGAATGGTCTGAAAAAGAGATTTGTCTCTTGGTAGTTTCAAGTATCATTGCCTTGGGAACTGCTGAGCTCGCATATTTACCCCAGCCTTTGAATAAGAGAGGCAGTTTTCTTGTGCTGCTTGTAAAGGCTATTGAGGGGATTTGGTGTAGGCTTTGGCTTGCAGGAGAGATTAAGAAAAGAATCATTTGTGTTTCAAGAAGGAGATAAATTCCTCAAATAATTATCAAGATTAATATTATGTATCATGGAAGATGTTTGGGATTGATTAATGAAGAAAATGGTCCTTTTTATTCAAAACCATCAAACCTTTGACTTTGTTTTCACTCTAGGTCCACTCTTCCTCAGGACATAAATACGCGCTGAAGGAAGCCCTCTGCGACCCAGCTGTAACTAGCCGTCTTTCTGACACTAAGGCAGCTGGTGAGGTGAAAGCCTTAGATGACTTCTATAAGATGCTGCAGCACGAACCTGACCGGGCTTTTTATGGCCTGAAACATGTGGAGAAGGCCAATGAAGCCATGGCCATTGATACCCTGCTGATCAGTGACGAGCTTTTTCGGCATCAGGATGTGGCTACACGTGCGCGATATGTTAAATTGGTAGATAGCGTACGGGAGAACATGGGCACAGTACGCATTTTCTCCAGCCTCCATGTGTCTGGAGAGCAGCTGGGCCAGCTGACAGGGGTGGCAGCTATTCTGCGCTTTCCTGTTGCTGAGCTCTCTGACCAGGAAGATGAGTCTAGCTCTGAAGAGGATTGATAAGAGTGACTTCATTGCACAGTTTATTTTCCATGTCATGTTGAAATGACATTTAAGGTCCTCCCAGCCTGAATACTGTGTGTGGATGTACCATGACGTGTAATTAAAAAGTTTTAATAGTAAACATATACATACATTTATATAGTTTTACTCAGCACACTACTTCATATCTGATCTATGGTAATAATTATTGGTATGCTGTGCTGAGCTGACTGTTTATGCAGTTCTGGACCACCAGCAGTACAAGAAACTAATTTGTATCCCCAGTGCTGCTTAGTCTGTATTTTAAAGCAGACTGCTAGCTTAGCAAAATGTGTAGGAAAAAAATAGCAAACTAACAGGGAGAAATTAATGTTAGACTATTTCTGTTCAAGTGCTTGAAAAGAGTATTGCAAAACAAACATAAACTTTTTGGAAGACCTGTCAAAACTGCTTGGTCTTCATAAGAGCTCCCCATTCTTCATAAGGTGTGTCAAAGGAATGGGGTCAATATCATCTCTTAGGGCTTTGTGTGGTGATGAAAGTAACCACTTAAATATTTCTGTGAAACATTTGAAGGAGTCTTTCAGCAGTCAGATCCTTTAAGTTAACATTTCTTGGCTAATATGGTGGTAGATGCAGGACAAATGGTGAATCTCAGTACAAGCATTTAGTTGTCTTTGCATGCTGTTACCTTGGGAGACTGTTCTGAAGACTAAAGAGGTGTCATTAACTGTATTCTGCTAAATTGGCATTATTTGGCACCAGTTTTGAGAAAATACAGGAAAAAAACTTAGAAAATCAGGACTCTAGTTTCCACAATGAATCTTTTGATAGCAAATAGTTTAGGTAGATTCATAATCTGATATTCTGTTTGCATATATCTTTAAAAACAAACATAAACTGTGATACAGAAATGAAGATGACAAAATTATAAATAAAACTTCAGCTCAAGATAGTGGCAACTGTAAAAGTTAAAAATACCTTGTCAATTATTTGATCAGGTCAAAGTACTGAGAACCAAAATGGTTTTTGTTTCTTCACTGGGCAGTATATTGTAACTTGAGGAAGCAAAAACTGCTTTCACATTCAGATGTAACCCATGGTTGTATTGTTTAAAACCAAGGTTTGATGGTGTTGCTTGTGTGTGTAAATAAACATTACTTTTTTAAACATGATGGAAGGTGAGAATGGGAGCCACAGAAGAATTCTGTAATATGGAGAGTGTCGTAAGAATGGAACATTAAAAAATAAAACTGTCAGAACTCCTAGGCTGGGTAGGATAGTTTAAAGAAAATAATTTTTAAGGGTAGTCCCCTATGTTTATGGGTGTCAATCCTTTGAATTTAATACTATCTATTGGTAGCTGAAACATCAGTCTAAACTTGATAGACAAGTACTTTTGAATTACAGCCATCTCCCCTTTTCTATATGATCCACAGAGTCTAAGAAATTCTTGAACAGAACTTACATTAGGGCTGTAACACTTCGATTCTTCTTTTGTTGAAGACAGCAAGCCCATTGAGACACTTGTTTACAGTCCGCTTGCACACCTAAATTATGTTACTTGAGCTTCACATTTTTGTCTTGAATGGTGTTGGGTACCACAAGTCATAGAATACTCAGATAGGCTTTCTTTAGCAGTTAGACTGCTTAATTTAATTTATTTTTTTTAATTTGCCTACGTTTGTTATACACTTGTTTAGCTAGAAAGCACCTTGATTCCTGTTATATCTTATTTAGTGTAAAAAACATAGAAAGCAGAAGAAATTGACCAAGAAATATTAATTATATTCAGCAAATTAGGGCCCAAAAAAAACTCATATCTAAATAGGTCATTAATTTCTCCAAGCTTATATAACATTGGATAGTATAGTTGTATATTCTCTGTAAGTAATGCCAATTTGTTGCAGCTGTACACAAATGACATATTCTGTAAGTACACCAGAAAATTCTTAGTTTTTTTCAGCAAACTCTCTGAGAGACAAATCAAACTGTTCTTTGGTTGTGGGATGGATTGCTGTACTATCAGACCAGATTGGTTACAATTATTCCATTGTAAACCAGAAGTTATAAAGGGTTTTTGCTGTGTACTACAATGATTACAATGGTGATTTTGTGTTTTGTCCTGTAGTTATCATCAAGGAAAAGAAGTAGCCATTTTGTTGCTTTTTTTTTTTTTTTTT